>PVJS01001718.1:0-78009 GCA_004027185.1 Glis glis
GGGGCGCGCACGGGCGGTCCGGTACCCGGCGCGCAAGGGGCCCGGCGAGGTGGCCAGGGGCTTCCGGGGTGGGGCGCGCACGGGCGGTCCGGTTCCTGATGCACAAGGGGCCCGGCGAGGTGGCCGGGGGCTGCCGGGGTGGGGCGCGCGCGGGCGGTCCGGTACCTGATGCACAAGGGGCCCGGCGAGGTGGCGCTGGTGGCTGCCGGAGTGGGGCCTGCGTTCCCCGGCTCCTCCTCCGCGTGTTCCGCTCCGCTAGGTTAGCCCTGTTTTCTTTTAGAGGTGTGAACTTAGGCAAGCCTGTCTGAGATTCAGTTTCTTTAGCTGAATAGGTTGAAAATATTTACTTCTTTCATGGAATTGTGGCGATAGTTGGATAAAATAACGCACATAAAACATTTAGCACATAACAGAAACATTTTAAAATGTTGGGTCTTGATTGTCATTCAAGTTCTTATTGTGTTTTCACCTATTTCCTGTAGTATTGTCCTGGGACTCTGCATAACTTTAGGTTTGCTTATTTCTTTTTTAAGTTTTGGAAATTTGTAGCTGTAATTTGACCAAGTCCACTAATAAATGGTATTCTCAGAAAACTCTGCACCTGCCTTCCAAAGCTAGGCTTCAAAAAATCAGAGTCTACTTCCCCACTACTTAACATATAACCATTTAATTTATATAATGCCTAACTGTGTACCTTAAAATTAAAATTAAATTTTGAAGGGGGGAATGTATCCTTTAGCAGGAATGGAGACAAAGAATTGCATGCACAGTTAGATTTAAGACGTATTATTCTTCTCTTTTCAGTACTTGATATCATCTATCTGAAATTGGTTACTGTCCATCTGGGTTTTCCTTCTGGTACCACAACCTTGTGATTCTTCAACTGCCAGCATTTGAGGATGTTTAGCTTAATATGGTTAATTAATGCTTCTTGGCTATTAAATCAAAGCCCTTTCTCTTTCATGCTATTAAGAGCAAAGCTTCGAATCTCCCTTCGGCTCCTGGCTCCCTCTCTCCCAGTTGAGTGGGGATGAGGCAAGCTCATTTAACCCCATGACATTCTCTGCTCCCTGGGTGAGAACAGAACATGGAGCTATTAGGGGACAGAGATTGGGTTTCCTTGGCCGGCCCTCTGCTCATTCCCTCATGTAGACGGTCTCATTTACTAACAGTCCCCTGGGGGCATTCCCACCCAGCTAAGAGTCCACCTGACACAGATGGCAGGCATCAGATGAAGGTCTGAAGTAGGGCACATTCTGAAGTCACTAGTAACCCCAATTATAGCTCCATGGCCAGTGCTCAAACAGTACCTATTCATTCATTCCTGTTGCTAAACAACAGAAAGCCCCAATCAATTCCATGTTCAAAGACTGGATGGTAAGTCATATTCTTTTCAAAACTATGAGCCAATAAAAGCAGGTTTTTGACTGTGGAGGTGATACTGCTTCTCCTTCAACCCCAGCCATTTTTAATTTTTTGTTTTTGAAATAGGATCTCACTAAGTTGCTAAAGGGTCATCTCACTAGGTTGCTGAGGCTGGCCTTGAACCTGTGATCCTCCTTTCTCAGCCTCCCAAGTACTGGGATTTCAGGCATGTGCCACCATTCCCAGCTAGAAATGTTCTTTATATTAATTGAAGTGGTATTAACAAAGCTATATACATGCATCAAAATGTATAGCTAAATGGTTATTATGTGCAAGTTATGCCTCAATAAAATTATTTTTTTAAAAGGAAAAAGTTGGCTGGGCGTGGTGGTGCACATTGTAATCCCAGCATGTGGGAGGCTGAGACTGGAGGATCACAGGTTCAAGACCAGCCTCAGCAACTTAGTGAGACCCGGTTTCAAAAAAAAAAAATTAAATTGGGCTGGGGGCATAGCTCAAAGGTAGAATTCCCCCGAGTTCAATCCCCAGTACCAATAAATAATAAATAAATAAACAAATAATAAATGGAAAAAGTCTAAAAGACAACATAGACACAGTAGAATGAGTTTTTCACTGATAATGGTACTGCTTATCTGTTTCTCATCAGGTGATAGACAGGTCCATGAAACACAGTTTCCAGCAAGTGATTTTAATAAACTCAAAGGCATCAAGTGGAAGATAATCCATGACTTCTCAACTCACTGTGTCCCAATAAAACACGCACTGTGGGTTGCCAAGTCCTTAAAGAATAAGAAAGACCCCAGCAGTGCCCCAAATCTATCAGTCTTTTCTAGATAAAGCACCTGTTATTGGTTTACAGAGTTTGTGATCCACACCCCAAATTAAGCCTCATGGAGAGAATACCATCTTGCTTTTGAGTGAATCATTTTTGTTCTCCTCAGGAATACCACGTATCTTTAGTATACATGATTGAAACTATTTATCTTTGGTTAATTTGAGAAAGGGGATCTTGAACAATAAATCAAAGTTAGGTTTAAGCAAAGCAAAGAATTAACTCTGCAGTGGATTGCAATATTTATGAACAGTTTTGGGAATTACAAGCTGCAGGCTCAAATCCCAGTTATACCACTTACCAGGTAGATGACCCAAGGCAAATTACTTAATTTCCCAAGGATCAGTTCACACATTTATAAAATGGGAACAAAACACACAGTCACAGGGTTAAATAAGGATTCAAAGAGATGGTAACTATGAAGGGGCAGTATAATTCCTGTCATATAGGAGAGGCACTTGTTGTATGCTAATCAGTTATGAAACAATAGGGACTTTCTTGTTTGGGGTACTGGGGAATGAATCCAGGGTCAATCTACCTCTGAGCTACACCCTCAGCCCTTTTTATTTTTGGTTTTGAAACAGGGTCGTGCTAGGTTGCTGAGAATCTTGCTAACATGCTGAAGCTGGTCTTGAACTTTTTATCCTCCTGTCTCAGCCTCCTCAGTACTGGGATTACAGGTGTGTGCCAACACTCCCAGATAATTAGGGCTTATTAATGATAAGGGGCTTATTAATGATAGGGACTTAATAGGTAGAGGAAGGCAGATAGCAACAATTCTATTTTTTTTTGATTAGAGAAAGATTCAGTAGGGTTGAAATACACCAACAGCACATTTCCATGAAACTTTCCCCTCTTTAAAACAAAGACCTGTCCTGACTGTGTGAGAAGGAGAGACAGATTGAGAGCAAGGAACTTGAAAGGACATTTGCTTGGTGATTCGCTCATGACAGACATCTTTTGACAGGGAGATCAAAGGCTAAAAGGAAACTTGCCTGCCAAAGCTTTTGATAGATAACAGTCCAGAGATCCTATAGGGATTTACTTCTCTCTAAATATAAGATTTCCATCTGTCTGGAAATGTTCTTCTCAACTGTGAAGACACAATCAAGATTATATTAATTATAGGCAGGAAAATCTCATTTCCAGGAAAAAGTTGTCTGCTTTTAGAAAGTTCTGGTTATATTTCCTTAAATCATGGCTTGTTCCAGTACTTATATATATAGGGATATGATAGTAATTGATGATTCTGGCTAGCATTTCTCAACAAGAAGGTCTCCACCAAAACTGGAACCAAGCAGGGAAGCGCGTGGTATTCTGTTTGTTCAATGTACCTTAGGGTGTTCAATGTACCATGTACTTCATGGCTGTCCCTGACTTATTGTCATTTACCTGGTATAAGTGCAAATATATAAGTGTATATATATAAGTGTAGGTCAAATATCCGGGGGCGGGGGGAATAAACTGCCACTGGGGATTTTGCAACCTAATCAAAAGAAACCTGGATATAAATGGACAGAAATATGAACAAAAAGGCAATTTGGTTTGTTACTAAATTAGAGCTGGTTAGAGCAGGTATCAGCCAACTTTTCCTGCAAGTGGCCAGCAATAAATATTAATATTACCAGCTTTGCCAGCTAAATGATCTGTTCTGCAACTCCTTAGCTCTGTCATCTTTGTGAGAAAGCCACCACAGGCATTATTTAAACAGACGTTCATGTCTGTGTTTCAATAAAACTTTATTTATGGACTAACAATTGGATTTCCTATCATTTTCAGGTGTCACTGATTCTTTCTATTTTTCAATTGTTTAAAAATGTAAAAAACTATCAGCGTTTCTACTTCCCCACATCCTCGCCTGCATTTATTATTATTTGTGTTTGTAATGATTGCCATTCTAATTGTGGTTAGGTGAAATCTCAGTGTAGTTTTGATTTGCATCTCTCTGATTGCTAATGATGTTGAATATTTTTTCATACTCTGATACATTGTTGGTGGGATTGCAAATTAGTGCAGTCACTTTGGAGATCAGTGTGGAGGTTCCTCAGAAGAATGGGAATGAACCTATCATATAATAACCCAGCTATACCACTCCTGGGTATCTACCCAAAGGTCTTGAAACCAGACTACCATAGTAACACATGCATATCTATTTTTATAGCAGCACAATTCACAATAGTCAAAATATGGAACTAGCCTAGGTATTCATCGACAGATGAATAGGTTACAAAATTATAGGATATATACACAATGGAATTCTACTCAATCATAAAGGAGAACAAAATTATGTCATTTGGACAAAAATGGATGGAACTGGAGAATATTATGCTGAGATTAATCAGTCACAAAAAGTGAAAGGTTGGATGTTTTTTCTCATATGTGGAAGCTAGGGAGAGATTGGGATACAAAAGAGGCTCTGAGACAAAGGAGGAGAAACCTTAGTGGAGTAATGAAGGGGGCCTAACGGAGGGAGGCAGGTGGGGGAAGGAGATCAGTGAAGGAAACACTTCAATGGACATGATGCACATACACAAAATTATCAATGCCAATCTCAATGCACAGGGAGGGTGAGGGAGCGGGGTGGGGGCTGGGGGAGGCTCACCGAGTGCTGTGTGCATATATGCTTCTAATGTATGCTTCTATCACTCTGAACTTCATCATGATGTATGATTGCAATGCACCAATAAAATAAATTAAAAATAAAAATGTAAAAACTATCCTTAGCTCGCAGGTATTACAAAAACGGATGCGTTGAACATCATTCTCAGAAAAAAGGCATAATTGTCCAAAGGGTTAATTTGCCTTTCCTTGCAGCACAACTTGGTCCTCAGCCTTCAAATGTGGACCCCTGATGTCAGGTATTTATGCTTTACCCTGGATTTACTGTATTATTTGAGCTTCCTCGTTTAATTAGACATCACAACCCAAGAAGGTAGTACCGTTATGAATCCCTGTTTCCAGGTGCTAAAACTAAAGCTCATTGGTGTTGAATACCCTGACTACTGCTACTTAGCTGGGAAGAGATGGAGCTGGAATTTGAATCCGATCTCTCGGTGACCAGAGCCTCTGTGCTTTCTGAAGGCACTAATTGTGAATGAATTTGTCAGTGTGACCATTAAACACTTTAGGAAGCACCATTCACACCCTCTGGCAGACACATTGGTTCATCTCCATTCACAAAACAAGGTCCTTGGCTTTTCCTGGCTGCTGCTCTTCACCGAGGCTCAACAAGTCACTCAGAAAACTGTCCACTCAACCACAACATCAAGGATAAAATTTCCAGGGGTCTTTGGTGATTTGGATATTGTGCAACCTTTTCAGAAAGCACTTGCCTTGTCAGGATGTGGCTGTTGAGAACACATTTCCCCATTCTCCCAGGGGGAGGAATAAAAAACCCTATAGAGTTGAAAATATTTTGTACACAGGCAGCTCTCACTTGGAGCTAATTTTTCTCCCAGAACTCTAAATTTGCAATAAGTACCTGCAATTGGACCGGAGTGGCAGAAAGCTTATAAATCGGATCGCATCATTCTCTGGCTTAAATCCCTGCAACGACTTTGTTCTACCCTTAAAATAAAATCCACATTGCTTACAATGACCTGCCGGGTCCTACACGGCCAACCCTCTGCTTACCTGTCTAATGTCATTTATACTGATCTCTCCCTCCGCCTTCTGTTCTCCCCTCACACTGGCCTGATTTCTTTCACGCATGCTCTGCCTGTGCGCACACCATCCTTTTGCACACTCTGTGGCCTGTCCCCGGGATGATGTACCTCCTTTGTAGAGCTGATTCCTTCTCATTCTTCAGAAATCAGCTCCTATATCTACTCCTCAGAGTGATCTCTTCTGTTTATTGCCATCTCCTGCCTCATCACCCCCGATCTCTGCCTAACCCAATGTCATGTTCTTTTCTTTATGGCATGTACTGTTATTTGAAACAACCTTATCAGTTTATGAATTTACTGACTTGTTTGGCTGCCATTTTCACTCATATGCCAGACCCAAGAGCTCCTTAACTTTGTCTTGTTCGTCCCCCTCTCCCTAGAGCCTACTGCAAGTTCTCCATAAATGTTTACTCAACAGAGAATGCCTGGTTATTCTGGAGGCTAAAATACCAGGCCTTGCCTTACTGCAGCATCGTTGACTAGTTTCTGGCTTAGCTCAGACCTTGGGTACAGCAGACAGATGAGAAAGCTGTGGAGGTCTTCTTGGTCAACACATGTCAACTCAGATTTATTCCGCCTTCTTGTCCAAGCCTCAAATGTATTATTAATGTGCAACCGGTTGACAAGTTTTAGTCTTCTCAGATATGTCTATGGCAAAAAATTGAACAATATATGGCACAATCAGCCATTGATTTATACACCCCCAGAAGACATACACATTATTCTGAATGCATAATTACACTGCAGACAGCACATTTTTCACCTGTGATATGGCACATTTAGATGAAAACTGAGGGTGCCCAACTGGGTGCCTCACTTAAATCTGGAGATGGGGAAAGCATATGAAATTAGCATTCTATTCAAAATGAGTAAGATGCTGGGTGTGGCTGTAGGAAGGTGCTCCTGTCGTCTGGAGTGCAGGAATTTCAGGAGCACACGTTGGAGCTCCAGCGTCCTTCAGAGTGGATAGGTATTGTGTCGAAGCAGTTGAGGTCTTAGACTTGGCTTCGATTAGTGTTTCAGAGGTAATATGGCACAAACTATTTGCTTACTGAGGGCACATAATCCTCCAGGAGTTAAGAAATAAGTGTGTTAGATCAGAGTATCCCAGGCTGGTAGTCCAGTTTGACACTTAATACCGGTATGACTTTGGTCAAAGCCAATAACCTATGGCTCAGTTTGCTCAACTCTAAAACGGGGCAGGAGGTAAAGTACCTTCTGGAATTAAGTGAGATGGTACCCAGAAAGCACAATGTCAGTACACAGTAAGTGCTTAGGTAATATTAAATACCACATTATCAATGAAAGAATATTCGGATGAAGTTGGAAAACCTAGATTCAAATCCTGTTTCTGTCAGCTCATAGGTTACCATAAGCAGGCTCCTTGCTGTCTATGAAGCTCAATCCACAAAACCAGTTTAAAAACAAGTATTTCATGATCGTCTGTGTTCACAAAATCAAACTTTTTGTAAGGTTACCTAGTCAGTTCCCCTCTGTTTTCAAAGAACAATGCTAGACCCTGCTTTGTTAAATGGATCTTATTAAGAACATAAGATTTGATCTAACCCTCATGAAGGTATAATGCGGCTTAAAGCATGGGACAAACACATGTGAAATGGTGACTATGATGAGTGAAAACAGTAAACTAATAAACACCCTAGTACACCCCAGTGATATGGAATATGTATTCCAGGATGAAGGAAACCAGCAAAGGCTGACATACATTTTTGTAGGTAGCAATACTCAGGCCTTGAAAGGTGCAGGATTTGGATAGATTGAGAAGAAAATAAAATATATTCAGGAAAAAGAGAACATTCTTAACAAAGTTTTACACAGGTTATGGCCAAGTCTTAGGTAATGCAATCATCGTCATCATCATCACCATCACCATCAGTGGTATTTTTCATTTAGGTTCAATACTTAACACCTATTGTGAGAAAATCAGGACAAAATAGCCACTGGATACCCCACCACACATATTACCAGCATTATCTCATGTAACTCTTTCAACAACTGGATTCCTCCAGACTCTTTGTGTCATTAGTGACAGACATTCAATACAAACTAGATTAAGCACAAAAGGAAATGTATTGAGTCTCGTAACTGAAAAGCCCAGGGGAATAGCTGACTTTGTATTCAACTGGATGGAAGAACTCAGCCAATGTTTTAGGACTCTGTCTATATAGCAGCTCAGGTGGAAAGAAATAGCCTTTACAGGCTTCTCCAGGAGGAAGGTTCCAGGGAGGGTTCTGATTGGCCCAACTTGAGTTGTATGCCCATCTCTAAGCCAATCGCTGAGGCCAGTGGTATGGGGTGTAATGATTGGTCAGACCTGAGTCACATGCCACCCATATGAATGAAGGCAAGTTGGGTTGGCCCATTTGGATTACACCGTATAAGTTCTCTATAACAAAAGGGGGCACTATTAGTCTATCAGGACATGATAGAAGTTCCAGACAGATAAATACTTCAGAAGTCACAGCAGATAACATGGCATGAATGCTGACAAAGTATTATTAACCTCAATTTTCAGGTGGGGAAACTGAGGCTCAAAGGGGTTAAAGAGCCTGTTCAAGATCAGGTAGGTAGAGAAGTAAAGGAACTAGGATCAAATCTAGTTCTCTCTGTCTCCAGAAACTATGCTTATAACCACTGTCCCACTCATGGTTATAGCCCCTAGTGTTTATTTCTTGGAACCATAGTATCCCATTCTCAATTCTTTTAAGAGCTCAAGAGAGGTTTCATCAAGTAGGAGGCTTGTGTCTTTCTTCTTTTGCTTTCTTGAATTGTTTTCCTTTGTTGGGGAAATTTGTTAAACATGGAGCTCATCTCTTGGTAGAAAAGCTTATGATGGTAGAAAGTCAATTTTCCAGCTGTGACAACTGCTGGGCCACAGGTACACAAGCTAAACTCTAACACACACTTACCCAGTTAGAATGGGAGCTAGTAGAGATGAGTGAAGAGAGCCCCTAGACTCCTCTCTAGCAGCACAGGTGGTTATAACGAGGTCATGTTCTTGAAGCTCCAAGAGAAATCACTAGCCATGAACTCACTGTCCAGCGACGGGGCATGGTGGTGTAAGCTGGAGCTCCTAGCATCTGGCCTTGGAAGCAAGTGGATGTTGACAGAACTGCTGTGTGCATCTGGGTGCTGTTGCTCACCAAGTAGCTGTTGAGCCTGTTGTCCAGTGTTTTGATGATTCACAGCTACCCAACATCCTTCTGATGAACAGTTTTCTGCTTAAATCAACCAGAGTTGGTTTCTGTTGCTGGCAACTCAGAACCCTGTATGATATACATCTAGAGAGTGACGTGGCTTCTTATTCTCTCCTCTAATGTTAAGGAACTAGAACCTTCTTGAATAGAGTTAATAGTATATATTGTCTTCAAGCTCCTCCTACGTCTTCCTTTTCTTGTTCTGCTCTTCTGACATTTTCTAGAAATGTTTGCTATGCTAGGATAAAATCCCATGCCATCAGAGGCACCGTGGCTCTCCTCCCATCCATCCCCATCTCTTCCATTTCTTGTGAGCTCACCAGCTTTGTTTAATCCCTTCCCTGGCTTCGCTCTCTTCTGGGAGTACCAATTTTCTTCCATGCTCCCTACTCCTTCATTCTCGCTTAAAGTATCTTTCAAGCATTGTAATAAAAATCATTTTGAATCTGACTTCCCCAAGTTCAAGGGCAAACCCTTAGCGCAGCCAGAAGAGACCTGGCCTTGAAGGCTTTCATGAACTCAACACCAAGCTCATTCTAAAGGACATGACTTGGATCAGTAGCTGTACTCCCTAGAGAATTAAAATGGATACTCTTTTAGAGAGAGGTTTGCTCCCAATAACTATGGAAGCTTTGGGGCCAATGCCTTTGGGAGAAGCGTGCAGGTGCCCTGACCAACTCTGTGATGGACTTGACCTGAAACGGTGTGTTTATTTGCAGTTTCCTGAAATAAGCACTGCTCAGCTTTGGGGAGCTGCTTCCGGCCATGTAAACCAGGTGGAGAAGCAGGGAAAAGCTGTTTCTAAGAGGAGGTTTCAGGGTGCATCTGTGCCTCATCCTCACCACCAAGTATATCCCCCCTCAGCTTGGATGCTCTGTCAGCCAAGCTTAATTGGGATGTGTTAACATAATTTAATGCTTTTTTTTTTAAAGAAGAAAGATTAAAAGTTGTCCTGAAGGTATTTAAAGAAATTATTCTTTGAGGATGCAGATCACTAGCTCAGCCTCCACAATTCATTTAATGAAATGAGATTAGCATTTCAATATAATACTTGTTGGGTTTTTTTCTCCAGCTTCAATTCTGCTCTGTTTTCTCTGTGCAAAATGGGGTGAGGAAGGTGCAGAAAATAGAAAACTTAAACAGTAACCTTATGCTATGGAATGAAGACAAGCATTCTCTAGTTCTTGCAAATGAGGCCTGCAGACTCTATCCAGACAATTAGCTTTTTCTTTCTGCTGTTAACAATAGAATAAAAGAATCTCCAGCCTTACAATCAACAGAAGGACATAAGGTCACAAGCCAGACATTTGAAATAGGCACCTTTTCCAGAAATGCTTACCGAACACCTACCATAGATCAGGCATGATGCAGATACTGGGATTGCAAATAGGAAGAAATCTTAACTCTGACTTATAGGAACTCCCAGTGAAGAACATAGGCAGGGAGATTTAGGCTGAATTTACTAGTAATTTTAATGACTCCCCCCTTAATGAACACTCATCTTATGCAAGGGACCGTGCTAAATAATTAATATATGTCATCTCATTTAATACCACCCAAAGGCCTGTAATGCATCCTATAATCATCTCTATCTTATCACTAAGGGAGGGGAGAAGAGGGAAATATCCTAATGCACATGATGTACATACACAAACTTATCAAAGTCAATCACTATGCTGAGCACAAGAAGGAGGGAAGGGGGAGGGCTAAATGAATGATGTGTGCATGTATACCTCTACCACCCTAAACCCTATCAAGATGTATGATTACAACGCACCAATAAGTAAAAAAAAATGTTCTTGTCCCAGGACATACATCAAGGCATCTAACTTCCAATCTAGTTGGGTCTGAGTCAAGTTTACAGTCTGTCTATGGAACTCCTATGGGGCATGCGAAATTAGAGTTAGCTCTACAGATTAATAAAAGATGTTTGCTGCTCTGCGAATGTTTATGTTCTACTAGAGAGGAATAAGGTACGAATGCAAAAAGCTGTAGGACTTAGTGTCATAAGATTGTACAAAGGAATGAGGTATAAGAGTTCAAAGAAAAGAAAGATTGCATCTGTTGGGGGAAAATAATATCTGAGGTGTCTCAAAAGGTAGAGACAGAGATAAAGTGCTTAACAACACCAAACATTCAGATTTCTGCCTAGAAATGATCTTAAAGCAAGCCAGATTATAAAATGTTCGCCACTCTTTCATCCCGCCCGTTACTGGGGTCATAGTGACAGTGTACAGTGTGCTGATTAAAACCAGGAGCCTGGAGGAAATAAGGGGCAAAAAAGCGCACGCTTCCGTGCTGTGCAATGTGAGGCATTAACAAGCAGGTCATTCCGAACAAAACTAAGTATAAAATAACAAAAACAACAACAAAACCTTTTCTTTTAGTTTTTACTCCTAAGTAAAACCCTTCAAATCTAACGAATGGCAAATGTCATAGGAAAGCACTCTGTGATTTAGCAGGCCTGGTGGTCTCCCATCCAGCAAGCCCATTCTAGTCAGCAAGCTATTGGAGCTTTGATGAAAGAGTAGGATGTTTCCAGACTTGCCGAGAAGGTCACCCGCAGGGACCGGCATGCCACCTCTCAAATAAGCCACCATACTGATTCACCTTTCCTACTTTTAAAACTAAAAGCATTCTCGTCTTTGCATAAAATTCCAATTATATACACTAAGGCGTGGGGGATGTGGACCTGTCACCAGTCTGTTTCCTATCCACTACCACCCCCAACAATGTGGATTTGCTGGAGAGCAAAAGTAATAGTCACAATTCCAATGTCCAACAAGGAAATATTTACTGCTGTTAAATACAATGAAGCAAGAATTGCATCTGCGTGCACGGGAAGGAATGCGAACTTGGCTCTGGGTGATCAGTTTCTCCTTTCTTCCTACCACTTGGGCTTAGAATGCCGCTTTGGTGATGAGCCGACATCCTGACGTAGGATCGCGGACGTGGCTGATTCCAGGGGCTTCTTTATTTGAGTCCGATTTACAGTTTCTTCAGAACCATCACTAGATAACTCATCTTTAATCAATGTAAGCAGATTATCTAATTGCTTCTCCAGTACCAACCAGGGAAGGTGTGGTCCTTGGGAAACAGGGAAAAACTTGACCTTGGCGGCCGCCATTTGCTATTTTGATCAATGTGATAAGACTTTGTTGTGAAAAGGGAGTTAAGGTTACCAAAAAGCTAGACTGATTTGAGGGAGGGAATGCATCCCTGTGCTCTGTCGTTTGCTGAGATGTTTCCCTGGTAATGTTTTGGTTGGACAACCGGAGCCTTCTCCCTACATACAGAGGCAGGGAGGGTGTGCCAGGCTGGTCCATGGCGTTCAGCATGGCAAAAGCACACTCAGGTTTGTTTGGGTGGTCACAGTCAGGGTTTAAAACAGGCACAAGGACTGCCAGCGGTCCCTTTTCACTTAGCCAAGCTAACAAGTTGTTAGCTGTTTCTAAAGCAGATTTCCCCAGAGTTACGTAGGTTACCTTGTACTTGCATGAAGACATATGCTCAGAACCTGCGCAAGGAGTTCCCTCTGAATCCTACAAGAGAAATAATAAATGAGTGCATGCCTCTCACACCCATTTCCCACTCGCTCCTCATCCTTGGATGGCTCTTCTGAATAGGGGACCTGGACTGCATTGGATTTTAATGGAATATTCCAGCCAATCAACCATCAAGTGGAATAGCAGCCAGTCAATTAATTAAGGGACAAACCAAGCACAGATTCATCAAAGCCACTATTTTGCTTCCTAATTAGTACTCATAATAACTGCGCTGGGTGTTTTTTCCTCCAAATTCATCAAGGTCTGATTTAATTGTCACAAAAAAAACCTGACTAGGAAATTAAAATTGTGAGACGTTGCAGGCATGCTGGCGAAAAACAGAGATGACGCGGCTCACCTCCCTACTTAGGAGAGGGCACTCAGAATGTCCCATCATTTTCGGATCATTTTTTTGGACACTTTCTGCAGTCTAGGCTTCCAAGTCATAAACTTGAGGGTAGAGTTGGGGGAGACCATTCATTTTCCTTTCTAATGAGTACATGGATTGCTATTTCTCACTTGCAGCTGTGGTGTGTTGGCTTAGAGGTGCCAGCAGCATCACTAATCTCAGGATTCCTTCCTTCCTTTCTTCCTTCCTTTTTTTTTTTTTGCGGTACCGGGGATTGAACCCAGGGGTGTTCTACCTCCGTGCTACGCCCCCGGACCTACTTTTCACACTTTACTTTGAGACCGGGTCTCATGAAGTTGCAGAGGGCCTCACTAAGTAGAGAGAGAGAGAGAGAGACGGGGAGAGAGAGAGAGAGAGAGAGCGCGCGTGCGCGCGCGCGCGCGCATGCGCAAGCTGAGGCTGGCCGCGAACCCGGATCCTCCGGTCTCCACCTCCCAAAGTACTGGGATTACAAGCGTGCACCACCGTGCCCAGCCCTTCCTTTTTTTTGAAATAGGGTTTCTCTAGGTTGCTGAGAGACTCGCTGAGTTGCTGAGGCTGGCTTTGAACCTGCGATCCTCCTGTTTCAGCCTCCCAAGTACTGAGATTATATGTGTGCACCACCACACCTGGCTTAACCTCAGGTTTTCCAAGGCCACTTCTTTGGGGACAGTAAAATGAAGTTGCCCCTCGTTGAATGGGTCTGATCGGATGTCGAGCGGGGAGTGTGTGACTTTGTCACTGGACATGATGAATAAATGATGAATGAACAGCTCGGCTTCTTTTTGTCTCGAGGGAAATGGGCCACTTAGAAAGACATGGTTTCTGTCCTGGAACACTCTCGTAGGTCCATCCTCGTCTCTCCACCCCACCTGTTGACCTTGGCCTGAGGTAGGCTGACCTCCCATGCCAGGTGGGGTGCAGGAGCTTCTTGCCTCCTTGTCTGATTCTGCTCCTGCAGGCTCCCCGCTCCCCCGTCCATTCTTCATTCTGCGGCCAAGGCGATGTTTTGCAATCTAAATGTGACCATATCTCTCTTCCATTTAAAGTCCTTATGGCCCCCTAAATGATATGTTTCCTGTGACTTCTCTAAATGTATACTACCTCCCTGAACTCCCCTCTAGCCCGTACCAAAAATACATGTGCACGCCCTTACATGCACACACATTATGTCCATGCTGTTTATAATCTCCTACGACTGTTTTTTCATTCAGTATTATATTGTTAAGATGCACCTATATGGTTGTGAGGAGTTGTATTGCGTTTGTTTTGACGGCCGTGTAATATTCTGTTGAATGAGAATACCACAATGCATTTATTTATTCATTCTCCTGTCAGTGGGCACTGGGCTACTCCCAAGTATTTGCTGTCATGAACAGTGCCGCTGTGAACATTCCTGCATGGGGCTTCTCCTGCACAAGACTTTCTCGTTGGTATGTACACTAGGAGGGGAATTATGCTGAGTTGTAGGATATGCGAATGTTAACGTCATAGGGAAATCTCTCTATCAATTCACTCTATCAATTTATGCTCCATAGCAAGGTGTATGAGATCCCACGGTGCCATACTCTCTCCAATGGCACAAATCAGTAAGTCCAACAATGCTAAGAACTTTTTGATTTGTACTGCTGCAATGATGCCGAATAGCATCTTATTGTGATCTTGGTTTGGGTTTCTCTGATCACCAGTGAAGATGAATTCTGTCTACTCTTGACTGTGTTAAGTGCTATGCTACTTAAACTGCAAGTCACAGCTTAAATGCATTTTCTCATATCAGTCTTCCTTTCTTTCTTTTCTTTTTTTCTTTACTTTTCTTCTCTTTTTGTTGTTGTTTTTTTTTTGGGTCCTTAATCCAAATCAGTCTGCTAAAGTTTCTCTGCCCTAGGCATCTGTGGGCAATATTGTTGTAATAAGGGCATCTCAACAATATCCTTTTCCCAAAAATATCCCACTTTATACTTTAGGAAGCCCTAGACATCTGATGAATAAGTAACCAAATGATGTAGACAGATAATTTTAAAAATGGGAGCATGCTTAGAAATTATTTAATAAAGTTCTCTTGATAAATACCAAGGTTATAGAAACCTACTTCCAACTAGCTTTAGAAAAAAAGGGAATATTCATGAGCCCACAGAGCTGGCACTTCCAGAGGCTAAGATTCAGGTCTGGCTGGATCAAGCCATTCAAATAAAGTTACCATGGTTCTGTCTCTAATCTCATCACCAAGGTTTCTTTTCTTTATCTATCTTTGTTCCCTCCTGTTCCAGATGGCTCTTTCCATTCTGCATTACCAACTTCCCACCCACCCACTGTGTAATCCCATAAGACAGAGAAGTTCTCTCTCAACATTTACATAGTAATACCAGGAAACAACCATATCAAGTAGAATATCATTTCTTGATGATTTACTTTGTGGTCCTGTCTGCACAGTCTTTCCTGCAAAAAGTTATGCAATTTTATGAGAAAAGCACTATAATTATCTCTACTTAGAAAACAGAGGCTTGAAGAAGTTATGTAAGCTGTCCAAGTCCATACAGTTGGCAAGTGGTGGAGCCAGCCTTAGACATCAGGCAAGTCTCGATGACTCTGCTAGGGTCACTTGCCCTCAATTCCTCACCAGGATGGGCGTGGGCACCTCTAATGGGCCAGCTTTTGCCTCCTGAGCACCTTGAAGCCAAGGAACAACAGCCACGGCAGCTGTCACATCTCTCCTTTGACAGACAAGGATATGGATGCTGGGATAGCATACGTGCATTTTCCAAAGTTAAGAGCCATGGGCTATTACAGTCAAGACACAAAGCTGGACACCCCATGCTTTCTCCCCTGGCCTCCCGCTGCCTTACAAAAGAGAAGGGCATTGTGTATCTGAGGAAGGCAGCAGTGGAGGGAGGGAGAGAAAAGTCCTCCCAGCCCCCAGTCTCTAGGCACAAAACCCTCAGGCCATCAGCTGAGTGCGCTGGTCCCAATCAACCGTGAAGGGTCTCCAATGCACAATTGGAAGAGGCTCTTTCCCGCCTCTACCTGAAGTGTCTGTAAAAGCATTAATGACTTCCCACTGCTTCCATGGCGACAGCCAGAGAAGGCTGACCATCAAGTGCTCACTCGGGAACTGTGAGTGGCTTGGACCCTTTTGCTGGAGCACATCCCTGATGCTTGCTGCTCCTGTCGCTTTGCATTTTAGATGGGTCCCTGCTTCCCGGCGTCAATCTAGATTGAATTTCCATAAAAGAGAGTGACTCCTGCCTGGCTAGTCAGAAGCCCTGCTCGAGGAGGTTACCAGCAAATGTAATCTGCTGTATAAAGAGAATTCCCCTTTGAATATAGGTGGTAGTCGATTCACTTCTAATCTCCCCGCCTCTCCTTTCCGCAGCACTCCCCTCCTTCCACCTCCACATTTATTTCACTTGCTGCTAAGGCAACCCTGGTTGATGTGGATTTGCATTATACAAGAAGGTTCTAGTGACCCCACTCCCATTTTTCATGCTGGGTCTAGGAATCCGGAGGCACAGATGTTTCCCTCAAAATTGAATTCTGCTGTTGAGTCCTACAACTCTATATCAAAAAGGGGCCCTTCTCTGACTTTCCCCTGCGCTCTGAGAATCCTTCCCTGGTGTGGTGAAGAGAAACCAAGAGCCCTAGCTGGAAAGCCAGGGGGTCCGGTTTCTAATCCTGGTGCTGCCCCTGCCGTCTCGTTGTTCCTTCTCTCTGAGCCTCCATCTTCACCTGTGCAGTAGAGAGCCTCTCCCCTCTTGAATGCAAAGGGAAGAAGAGGACGTGCCACGGCCCTGCACGTACAGGAGGTGGGTTTGTCAATTGTCTGTGTCAGACTGGTGTTGAGAAATTTATGGTTGTCCTACTCTTCTTCCGTTTGAGCCAAGAAAAACTTTCCTAAGGACGAAACTTGCAAATATTTTTGATTCCATGCTATCCTTTCTGAATAATCTCTATTTGGTTGTTATGCTGTGGCTTGAATGTATGTATCTCACCAAAACTCAGGTGTTGGAACTGAACCCCAAAGGTGCTGATATTGAGAGGTAGACATTTGGGGAGCTAAGCACTCTGCCCTCAGGAATAGTATTGATGTCTTTATAAGCAAAAGACCCCAGAGAGCTGCCTGGTCCTTTCATCCCTTCCATTTGCAGTCACAGCATTTGTTCCCGTGCTTTCTGAAGGATGTAGCAACAGGGTGCCATCTTGGAAGCAGACAGCAGCCCTCACCAGACACTGAGCATAGCTGGCCCTTCCATCCCTCCTGACACGTGAGGACAACCATACAGAGCCATCTAGGAGCAGTGGGACCTCATCAGCCCCCAAACTTGCTACTTCCTTGGTCTTGAACCTCTATTTGAACTTCTTGAACTTGAATTTATCTACTGATGAGATAACAACCCTCATGACTTAACCATATCAACCCTGAACATTAATACATGAGCTCTTCAGGGGGCATTCTATATCTAATCATGACAGCTTGCATGGCATCACCATGACAGCCTTCAGAACTGGGAGAAGTAAATTTCTACTATTTATAAATTACCTAATCGCGGGCATTTTGTTATAGCAGCACAGTTGGACTAAGACATGTTATATTCCTCCAGACATAATCTCCAAGAGAAGAGCTGTATAACATGAAGGTTTTCAAACACCAATATGCATTATGTATTTTGAAATAAAGCATTCTTTAGCTGTAAGTGTGAGCATTTAAGATTACTCCTTTCCTCATTTCTAACCAATTCCTTGTGAAAACAGCTAGTGGAAAGATTTATGGCTGACAGTATCTCGTGGGAAGATTTACTCTGAAAGTTCAGGGTTGGGCAGATGCTGACAAAGTCACATTACTGCTTTTGAGAAAGAACTCAGATTGTTGTAAAGGAGTTTTCAGCACAAATAAGTCTATATGCCATAAAAGGCCCCAGCGTTGTTCTAAACTGCAGCTTTGTTGTGGGTGGCCGCATCCGTGTGCGAGCCTGCCCATAGACAGGTTTACCAGGAAGCAGCAGGTAATACAGTCAGTCACCTTGGCTTGCATTCACCCAGCATCAACTATTTCCTGAGCCCTGCTGTGTGCCATGGCCTGTGCCAGGCGCTGGACCTATAGCACTACAGAAGGAAAAACACAGTCCTGGGTCATCTGAAGCTAGGGTAAAATGAATAATGGGCTCCCAATGATGTTTGCATCCTAACCCCTGGACTTTGTGAAGGTTCCCTCACATAGCAAAAGGGACTTTGCAGATAAGATTGAGGATCTGGAGACAAGGCGATGATTATCCAGAGGGACTGATGTAATACAGGGTCTTCCTAAGAGGGAGGCAGGAGGTGAGAATCACTTGTAGGAGATGTGAAAGAGGAAGCAACCCATTAGAAAGATTTGAGGAAGGGGCCATGAGCCAAGAAATACAGGTGGCTCCTTGAGGCCAAGAAATGGACACTTCCCAAGTGCTCCAGGAGGAATGCAGCCCAGTATACATCTTGATCTTAGACTTCTGACCCCCAGAACTATAATGCCATAATTCTGTGTTGCTTTAAGCCACTAAATTTGTGGTAATCTCTTCTAGAAAGCATTAGGAAATGAATGCGGGGGTTTATATTCCAAATAGGGCAACAGATTATAAACAAAGCAAATCAGTATTTCTCAACTATTTTGGCATTGGGGGGAGGGACAATTTCCCTTATACAGACTTTCCCAGGCTTCACAGGTTGTTTAGAATCCTTTAGCCCCATCTACTCCAGGCCAGCCTGGCCTTTAGACATCATACCAATCCACACTGTTCCTTTATATTCCCAGACATTCCCTTTTGGGCGGTTAATACTGCTCTGGCTGAGAAGCACTGATTCGAGTTGCATGAAATGTGCAAGAAGACACTGCCCAGAGAGGCCCAAGCCCTAGGGCCACTGTGGACTGCCCTGGGTGGGTCTCTCTAAGGAGGTAAGACCTGAGTTGAGGCTGAATGATAGAGAGGAAGTAGATCTGTGAAAATCTGTGCCAAGAGTGTGATGGGTACAGGAACATGGTGTATGGAAAGGCCCTGAGACAGGAATGTACACATGGTGTTGGAAGAACAGATCTGAGGAAGGGCAGATTAGCTGGAGCCCGGAGGGCAAGGAGAAAAGTAAGAGAAGGGAGGAAGCAGGGCCTCCATGTAGGGCCAGCAGGTTGGGGTAAGGAGAATGGCTTGCGAGAGACAAACCACAGCAACAAAGAGAATTAAAAACAAGCTTTGAGAATTTTGAAAAAAAAGGGGGGCATGTCTTACAAAGGCTCAGAAAAGTCCATATGGATTATTAAAGTGATCCCCATTGTCAGTTCAAAGCACATTAATTCCACATATCCATTGAATATTTTGCTTTTAAGCACAAATTACAATAGATTGCATGCAGAGTTAAACTCAAAGGAAAAAGGGGAGTAGATGAAAGAGAAGAAAAAAGAAAAAGAAGAGAAAGGAAAGTCGTTTTCTATTGGAGTCTTTAAAAATATGTGTGGTGCTGCTGAAGGTATTTTCTTATATTGTGGAGTGCCTTGTGGCTTGCAAAATATGCTTTGCATGTCTTATCTCCGTGTAGCTTATGCAAACCGTGTCAAGAAGTGAGGATTGACTCCATTTTCCACAGGAGGATCTCCTGCCCACAAGGAGAGATCCAAGACAGCCAGTAATTGATGGGTGTGGATCTCATGCCCAGGTTTCTGAACTCAACCTTAGGGCTATTTTCATGATGCAGGGGTTCTACCTCTATGAAAGGATGGAGAGTTAGAAATCTTCTCAACCAAGATCTTTACCTTTTATTTTATGTTCTTCCCCTGTGGTCCTGGGGATTGAACCCAGGGGTATTCGACCTCAGAACTGCACCCCTAGCCCTATGTTGTTTTTTTAATTTTGAAACAGGGTCTTGCTAAGTTGTTAAGGCTAGCCTCAAATCTGTGATCCTCCTGTCTCAGCCTCCCAAGTACTGGGATTACAGGCGTGGGCCACTGTAACCAGACAAGATCTTTACCTTTTAAGTTAAAGTTTTGTTTCCAGGGATTCCTTACAACTGTGCAGTACTTTGGATTTTCCCAAACAATTTCCCATCTCATGTATATATTTGATACGTTAAAATAACCCTGGGAAGGGATACTGACCCTTTTACAGATGGGGAAACTGAGGCTTAGGGCTGTGTGGGGTCCCAGGCAGCAAGGCTTCTGATTCTGACATCGGGTATTCTTTTTTTTAAATGTGCTTTTATTGGTGCATTATAATCCCACATCATAATGTAAATCATGTTGACAGTGGCATACATGCACACAGCACTTGGTGCCCCCCCGCCTCCCCGTTTCCCCCCTTCCCAGTACAGAGTGCTACGAATGACGTTGGTATATTCATACGTGTACACATAGTCTATGGTAGTAATTCTGAGGTGTTACTCTGCCCCCAGAGCTTTTGATTCTGCAGTTCCCGTTCACACTCGTTTTACAGAAATCTTATTTACAGTTTAGACTCCCGGATTGGTGCTGACACATGTGTTTTTAAGCAGGCGATTTCCTGGGCAATGACTCAAACCTTCGATACCTCTAAGGAAGCTAATATTTTATCCCATGAATCATATCATCATTGTACCAGATAGATGGACACGGTCCATTTGATGGGGCAATAACATGCTTCTTCAGCCGCATTAATTCTGCATAACTTTTGATTGTTCATTGTCTTGTTTAGTTAGTAGAAAATTAGAGTGAAACTGAATCCCCGCGAGCCACTCATAGCAAACTGTATTTTTGTTCCAAGGTTAGATTTAAAAGATGCCTCTAATAATGTGATAGAAGTGTACAAGATCCCTAAGGGAGACTCGGTCAATTCAATCTGCTGCCCCCGAGTACCATGGCCAACCCAAACCATCCTAGTAACCACAGAACATGATCACTGTGTTTTTTACTTTTTCCCCCAATTCAGATTCGACCAAAGTTTCTTTTCCCATAATTCCCCCAGAGCCTAGATTGCTGCAAAAGATAGTCATGAACATCTGTCCAGTACTTGGCAGCATATTCAGCCATTGCACAGGGAGGGAGCAGGCTGGTGAGGTATTGTCCCCATTTCATGGATTAGTACACTGAGTCTCTGGGAAATTAAACTACCTCACCCAGGGCAAAAGTAGAAGTCATTGAGGGAGGTCCTCCTGGCTTTGAAATTTGAGCTTGCCCTTGGGCTCTGTGCTGCTGCAGCTCCCAGGGGTTCTTTCAGGCACTGGCTTGGCCTGAAGTAGAAAGAATGTACTCCAGGTTTGGCCTGGCTGGGCCATTCTGAATCAGGGCTCCCTGACAGGTAAGTCAGGGTCAGCAAATGCAGCCCAGGATGATGGCAGAAGCCAGAGAGCACCACATAGGAGAAGAAACCAGAGTCCAGCAAAAGAGAGATCACTATGATAGTTATGCACTGTTATTTGAGCAGTTACAATACATTGGGCACAATGTTAAGTGTGTACGGATCTATGTTATTAGATCTTTCTAAGTACCCTGTGCAGCTGGTATTATAATTAGCCCCAGTCTGTAGATTGGACATTTCAGGCTCAGAGAGGTTCAGTCACTTACCCAAAGTTAAACAGCAATCCAGCATGCAGGGATTCGACTTCCGATCTGACTCCGGAGCCTGTGTTCTTAGTCGTTCTGTGGCACCTGCTGAGGAGGCCACGGGAAACTGAGATCATTTCTCAGGCTCCCCTCTCACTTGTCAGGCTCTCTCTTGGCATCCCTGCCCCTTTCCAAGTTCTTGGTGTTTAACCGGATGGCAGCCATGCCTGCTCTGTCTCTCTGGAGGTGCTTATCCAAACAGTGCAGGTGGCACAACCATGCTGGACTTCAGCATGCGTGGACACGCCGGCCAGGGGTCTTCCAGCTCTGCCCCACCCCTGGCTTTAAGGTCGCACCATTTACCCTTCACTGTGACTCTGAGCAATTGGTCACCCGGTTAATAAGAACATCAATTTGCTTAGAATTCTTGAACACAAAAAGGAAATAGATATAAATGTGGACAGATTTATTGCAGTCCAATTTAATAAAAATGTCAACAAATAAATGCACATTTAGCTGGGAAATATATATCAACGACGAGAGAAGCTGACAGTGGAGTAGGTTGTAAGAAATTAACATTAAATGGTTTGGGTTGACAGGGACTATAAAACAAAATTGTACCTTGGAGACATCTTGAAACAATTTAACACATGTGTGCTATGAATGTGAGTGGAGGGAGATGAACGCAGGTGGCTTTGATGTAGGACAGGGGCCTGCAGAGCTGGGGAGAGAGTCGCTTGCACTCTGTCCCATACATCTGCAAAGTGACATTCATTGCAAGCCCAGTGCAATGATCTGAGGCTCATATTCCTAAATTAAATGTGCTTCACACACCAAATAGAGCTCTGTATACATTCTTATCAAAAAGAAATAAATACAAAAACTCCCTCTTGACAAGATCTATCTACCTTATAGTCACCTGGCACAATCAAACAAGAATGGTTTGCCGAGCCGGGCATGGTGGCACATGCCTGTAATCCCAGTGCTTAGGAGGCTGAGACAGGAGGATCCCAGCTTCAAGGATAGCCTCAGCAACTTAGTGAGACTCTCAGCAAACTAGCAACTCTCAGCAATTTAGCAAGACCCTGTTTCAAAACAAAACAAAAACTTAAAAAAGGGCTGGGGGTGTAGCTTGGAGGTAGAATGCCCCTGGGCTCAATCCTCAGTAAAACACACACACACACACACACACACACACACACACACACACACACACAAGCACAGTTTGCCAATGTTGGCGGACCTAGACTCATTCCTACCCCCCTTATGCTCGACTCTCGAAAACAGATAACATGTACAAGACCACAAGGTTGTTGTGAGTATCCTAAATACCTACTAGAGTGCCTACTATGATGTAGAAACTGAGTACATCTTAATTACTTAAGATATTCATTTATTCAAAAAATATCTACTGAGTACCTACTATGTGCCTGCAGAGCACTAGGTCCTTGGTATATAGCAATGAATAAACCCTTCCTTCCGGAAGCCTTCATGCCAGTGTAGGGAGACAGAAGATAAATGAGACAAACAGCTTAACTAGGGGGCATGTTGGGCTGAAAAAAATGGAGAGAAAGGTCCGTGGGGAGGGGAAGGGCAATTTCAGAGAGGAAAACTAAGGTAGGCTGCATTCATAAGATGGCATTTTAGTAGGGTTGCCAGACTTAGCAAATAAAAATAATACGTGGCCAGTTAAAATTGAATTTTATAATGATTGACTCCTAGGGTAAGTACATCCCCAAATTAAATGTTCCCAACTGTTTGTCCCCAAATATCTCTTTTTCTATCTACAGAATGCCTGAAATTTCATCGTTGGCGTTCCAGCCTCTTGATCTTTTAAAATAGTTTCCAATTAAAATGAAATCGTACATTGTTTCATTGAAAGTTGTCTCTGATTCCCATTTCAAAGTTTTTAAGAGCCTGTCATTTTGTGTGCAGTGCTGAGTTTAGTGACTGTCAAATGCTGAGTTAGAGCAGCAAGACGGGGTTGTGCCGAGTCATCTCCAGGCACCACCTGAATGTCTGGAAACTCATAGTTAGAAGTTTTGAGAGAACTTCCAGTGGGTAGACTGTTCTGTTAATCTTACCACTACTGACAGCATTGATAATTATATCAAATACTCTGCAGTTCTTACTAGGGGGACACACATGTACTCACAGGTATGCGCACGCTCGCTCTCTCTCTCTCTCTCTCTCTCTCCCCCCGTCTCTCACCGACTTCTCACAAGCACCCTGAGGTTGGTAGTATTTTCATCGCCCCCTTTACAGATGGAAAAATGGAGGCACAGGAAGGTAATATAACTTGTCCAAGGTCACACAGCTATTAAATGGAAAAGACAATGTTTAAACTCAGGCAGTCTAGGCTCAGATCTCTGTTCTGAACTGTGCTCTGTGCTGCTGGTTGGAATATGTTACCCCCCTCCACCCTCTTCAAGATAATGGTCCCAACCACCAGCCTCACCCCCAGCCTTCATGTCTCCAGAATGCTCTGTTTAAGATATTCCCTTATTTGGATTATTTTTCACAGGGCTTGTTTATGCACCCCCCCCCCAGGGAGATGCATAATTCTTCTCAGTTCTTAGCCCAGAAGTGGGAAAGTGTGTTGTTCTTGGAAGATCAAATTGACAGGTGACTCTGAGAGTTGAAAGTTCAGTGCAGATCTCCGATGGGGCTCGCTGCCTAGGACCTCTTATATCTTTACAATCCCCCATCATGGACAATGTTGGACAATCCCCATCTTCTCTTTTTCCAGTTACCACTGACTTCATGATCGTTGCCCCTAAGGAAGGATATGTTGAGCTCATATGATTATATATCTTTCTTCTGGGTGGCAGAGGGTATTTACATTTGAAAGTAGGGCTACTAGTGTAACCTAAAGAAAATGGTAGAACAGGCATCTATAAAAGACAAGTAATAAGTGTAAAAACAACAATTTAGCATGGAATCCTATAAACACTGAGTTAGTGCAGCAGCTAGCAGTTATTGAGGGCTTATTTTGTGCCTAGTATCGCACAAAATAATAGATGATTCTATTTGATTCTCACAGTAAACCTAGAAAGGGTTGGCACTAATCTCTTTCCCTATAGACACAGAGGTTGGGTCATTTGTCCAATGTCACACGACTTGGAGGAGCTGGAATTTTGGGCAGTAGTGACTCTCCAAGAGCCTTTAACCTTGAACTGGACCACAGTACCCCTCAGATAATACCACACCTACGGTCCAATATCATATAACACAGAGTTACTGGAAAAGTCTTAGTAGAGAAGGAATACTACTAAATTTTGCTTCATGTCTATTATGGATCAATACTTCTGCAAAATACAATGATAATGAATTAAATGACCACATGCTTGGATATTACACCAATGTCAACTTGTCTGGGTCTCTACACACTTTCTCTTAATTTCTGTCCTTACTCCAGGAGGATGCTAATCGACAGCTCATAGAGTGGCGGCAGTCCGAGGGTCATGATCTGAGTAGCACTGGTCTAAGAGTATCCTGACCCATAATGTGATTCATTAAATCTAGGTCTAGATGCAACTGAATTTTAATTTATTTGGAAAATCCATGTTAGACTCTTTTGTTCTGTTGGTTACTAAACCCATAGACATTAGGCAGACCTGCACCCCACCAAGTCAGCCTGTGGCTTTTAACAAGATGCAAATCAACTGGTATGCATGTTGGGGGCTGGAAGACCTGAATAAATTATTAGTAAATATTCTAATGACTAACTGACTTAACAGTGCCCAGGAACTTGTGACAGTGGGGGACCATTTTATTTGTGTAACACTCCCCCCGCCCCGTGGAGACTCAGGTGGCAGGAGTGGGAATGGCCCTTGTACTTGAAAGAGAAGCTTTCTTTGAATGGCAGTTTCCCAACTGGCAAAGCAATTCATTAGACTTGGGGAGGTCAGGCCTCCTCCGACCCTCTGGCCTCCCTGGAGCCGGCAGCACCAGGCTCACCCAGGAAGGACACAGCTCTGAGCGGCTGCACAGTGGATGGAGATAGATGTCAAAATATTAATTTAGAGTCAGCACTGCTGAGGTAAGCTAAACAGGTGCTCCTTCTAGCCCGGGAGTCAATTGGATCGTAATTCTTCTCAGTTCTTAGCCCAGAAGTGGTAAAGTGTGTTGTTCCTGGAGGATCAAATTGACAGGTGACTCTGATAGTTGAAAGCTCAGCGCAGACCTCGGGTGGGGTGCCCCGGCTGGGGGTTCTGCCAGCTGACTTTCTTGAGAAAGTTAGAGCTGGACAGGGTTCAAGCTCCTTTTAACCTTGGGAGGCTACAGCTGGCCTGGGGTCAGGACGCAGTTCACCTCCTGGTTCTGCCACTTAGAAGCAATGTGGCATTAAACAAATGACTTCCCGGGACGTTGGCATCCACTTCTGTGAAATGGGGACAGTAAAAATGCTCACGTCATAGATGAGACCTGGTAGATTGCTCTCACACATATGTATAGCTCTGGCTCTGTAATTCTTCAGGCTCTAGAAAAATCTCACAAGATTTTAATTTATTCCTTCACACATCACTGTTTTTTTTTTTGTTGTTGTTGTTGTTTTTGCATCTGAGGTAGGTGCAATGGAAAACAAAAACAGTCTTGCTCTCTGCCTGCCTGGAGTTTGCAGTTAGGTGAGAGAGTGAGCCTGATCAAGTCATCTCAGGGAACAACATACATACAAGAGTAATGGGCGCCAGCCAGGGAGGAACAGTACCTGGGCGGGGTGCTGGAAGGGGCCTCCGGGGAATCTGATTTCTCTCTGGAGGCCAAGGCAGGCTGCCCTGAAGCAGCAGCGGCAGACCTCGCACAGAGCAATACAAGCCAAGGGGGCAGCATGTCAGGGCTCCACAGTGCCTACCCAGAGAAGGGCGGTGTGCGAATGCCAGGGCGTGGGTGGGAGGCAGGGAGCTCGGAAGGTAGGCAGGGGCAGGGCCAGGCTGGCCGTGTGTGGACGCGTGTGGCCATGGTCAGGATTCGTTGTCTTTCTCACAAGAGCAGGTAGGCAGCTGAGGTTCATGAATGTCGGTGTGGCCACAGGGAGGGATGCCGAGCCTGTGTTCACGAGTCTGTCCTGTTTCCCTGCCACTGGGCTCTTTCTTTCCGCTGTCCTGGCAGCTTGGTCCTTCCCTTGTTCTGTGGCCCGGCTCCTTCCCCTCCATCCTCCCTTCTGTCCCCCAGTGCACCGCTCTTGGCTGGGGAGTCATGCATTCCTCTAGATGTGCTCACTGCTCCTGCCCCAGCAACTTTCCTCTGACCACTCATCCTGCCTGTGGAGAGGAATAGGCCTGGCGTTGGTGAGGATGGCCACGATTCGGTGCATAATGTTTTCAAAATGTACAAACCTTTTTTGAATTTGTTCCTCCACTGGCTGCTCATTATGATCCCATAAAATAGCAAGACAAGGATTCTTAGCCAGGCATGGTGGTGCATGCCTGTAATCCCAGTACTTGGGAGGCTGAGACAGGAGGATCCCAGGTTCGAGGCCAGCCTCAGCAATTTAGTGAGACCTTCAGCAACTTGACAAGACCCTGTTTCAAAATAAAAAGGACTGGAGATGTAGCTAAGAGGTAGAACTTCCCTGGGTTCAGTCCTTCAGTAACACACACACACACACACACACACACACACACACACACACACACACACTTATTATCCCCATTTGCTAGATAAGGAAACAGTTTCAGAAACACAAGAGACTCCTGGGTAGCAGTTGTGCAGCTGGTGGGCAATAAGTGGGACACACTCTTGGGTCAGGTCCTGGAACTCCAAACCCATTCATCTTTTACCAGCTTTATTGATCATTCAAACATAAAGTATAAACTCTGGTTAAATACCCCCACCACAACTGGTGATTAATCCCCTGAGCCAAATCCCCAGCTATTTGTTTGTTGATTTATTTATTTATTTATTTATTGTGGTACTAGGGATTGAACTCAGGGGCATTCTAACACTGAGCTACACCCCCAGATCCATCCCCAGCCCCCCCCAAAATGAAGACCTGTGAAACTATCAACCCCCCACATTTTTCTGGCTTCTTTCATTCAGTCTAATTTTGTTGCCTTCCATCCATGTTGCTGCATGCATCAATAGTTTATCCCTCTCCTTTTGGGTCAGTATTCCATTGTGTGGGTGTCTGACCACTTGACTACCTGTTTACCTGTTGATCTGCACTTGAGTGGCTTTCGGGTTGGGTTGATTACAAATAACACTGTTGTGAGAATCCATGTGTAGTCTCTGTACAAACCTTGAACCTTCTTTTCCCTTGGTAAATACCTGGGGGTTGAACGACTGCCATACAGGAGATGTCGCTTTAACTTTGTAAACCGAGTGCAGTAAACATGTTCCTCAACTCTTTCACAAGTGCCTTTACTGCTTTAAGAGCCCGCCAGAAGGTGAAGAGAGTTCCAATTCCTCTTCATCTTTACCACCACTTGATATGGGCAGTCTGCTACCGTAGACATTCTCGTGGACGTGCAGTGGGATCTCATTAGGTCCTTAGTTGGCGTTTTATTGTTCATCTCCCAAATGAAAAATGATGTCGGCTTTAAAGTGTTCCTGCTTGTTTACAGGGTTTATTCCAGTCTGTTTTAATAACAAAACTTCTCCATGGATCATAATGTATGTGATTAGATTCATTTTTAATCATGAATAAGATGAGGGAATGGCTTTTTACGTGTAAGCTAAATGTGTACGATGTGATCCTACTATACGTGATCATCAAGAACAGCATTTATCGCATCGTACAATGGCTTTTTCTTTATAAATCTGCTTCTTCTCCACTAGACAGTAAACATCTTCAAAGAAAGTCTGTGAATTATCTGTCTTTGTTTTCCCCATATCCATTATGGTGCTAGGTTCATCGTTGAACTTCGTGAATGTTTTATGAATTGAATTTATATGCTTAACATAAAGAGCTGGTCCAGCATTAGATGCTGAGAAAATAAAGATTTAAGAGATTAAATGAATGAATGAATTTTGCATTTTACTCCATGTGACCATGTGATGTTGGACAGCTATCTTTCTCACTCTGATCCTCAATTCTCCTGTTTCCCAGTGGGCAAGCTTGATTGGACATATTTAGGGTCTTTCTAAAGCTACCACCCACCCTTCCTTCCTTCCTTCCTTCCTTCCTTCCTTCCTTCCTTCCTTCCTTCCCTTCTTCCTGCTCTTCCTTCTTCTTCAATTGAACCCAGGGGCTCTCTATCACTGAGCTCCATCCCCAGCCCTTTTTATTTCTTATTTTTTAATTATAAGACAGGAGCTCACTAAATTGCCCAGGCTGGCCTCAAACTTGCAATCCTCCTGTCTCAGCCTCCCAAGTACTGGCATTACAAGCGTGTGCTACTGAGCCCAGCTTCTAATACTACAATTCTGTGATTCTAAGTGTTACCAATGTTCCCAGACCTCAGTAACCTGTGACAACAAATAAGGTGGTATTTCTTTGAATGCTCATATTAAACTGAGTTGGAATCACAGTCAGATGAGCAGGGAGTCTAGTCCTGAGGGTTCCCATTGCAAACCTTCCCAAGATGCTCGCTCTGATGATCAACTTGGCATGTGTAAGAAGGCTGTATTTCACAATAAGATAAAGACCTCTGGGGACAGCCTACTGCTAGTGTCCAGGGCCGGAGTGGGGCCTGATTTTGGGGGAGTCACAACAGAACAGGTCCAGCCAATGACCTCAAATGACAAATGGAAAAAGTAATGGTGAAAAGCAGGAAAGGAATTTCTTCCACATATGGGAAGACTGGGGACGGGGATTCTCAGCCCCGTCTTTGGTGACACTGGCATGAGCGTCAGGTTTAAATAGGGGAAGGAACAAAAGTGGAGGTGAAGAAGTTTTCAGAGTCAAGCAGTGTTGGTTAAACTGTGTTCTGGTTGATAATTTATTATTAGGGATAAGAAAGTTGCTGTCCCCTGCTGGGGGGGAGGGATAGTTTTCACTCTTGTCACAGAATGTTTATCCACCACATTTGTTCTTCCTAAAATGTAAGGTGACTTCAGGAGAGAATAACTCAAGTAAAAGTACAAGCAGAAAGAAAGGTGAGACGGAGTTAGGCCTTCAGGTTTAGGGTAATGACTGGGGACTTCTCAGTACTGCTCCAAGGCTCTGCAACAGACCTCGGCAGTTGTCTGTTCCTGCAAATCCTGAAAATCCCTTAGTTCCTCTCATCTTGGCGCCTTCAGCCTTGAAGGAGGAGAGGGGAACAAACCAGCTGTAGGACATGTCTTCTTGCAGAGCTGAGTGGGAATCTGACTCAAAGTTTAAGGTAGAAAGGAGAGACTAAATGAAGGCAGAGATGCCAAGCGTGGGTCATGGTTTTAGTTACCCATCGGCCATCTGCAGGCCCACATGGAGAGGTGATCCTTCTAGCAAAAGCAGCCTCTGAGTCCCTCTTATAGCCCCTCTGCCTCCCAGGATCTGAGAAATGATTTACTTTGCAGTAAGTTAGTATTAACAATAAAAAAACCCCACTGTAGAGCTATGCGATGGGGCACTGAGCAAGGGTTCTGTGGGTTGAGATCCACCAGAGGGCTGGGTCAGAAGCAGATAGCACCACCTGAGGTAGCCGTCCATCCATCCATGTTTGTCGCAGCCTAGAGTCCAGTTTTCCTAGTGGCAAGGGTTCTTCTTGGTGTAAGTGGTAATCCTCTGGTAATTGACAGAGCCTTAGTCATAACCAACCCTTCTTCCCCCAGACACTTTCCTGTAACTTTAAACCTTAAAGGGAAAGTGCCCCATTCCCAGTCCTCCAAGAAATTGCTTTGGTTTCCTTCATAAAGTCTTGAGCGCAAATGAATCCCCAAGAAAGGCCACCACCTGACCCAGTCCTGTCGCTATCTAAGCCCTAGCAAGGTGTTTTTCCAAGTGTTGTCCAGGGACTAGGCATCAGAACCCCCAGGTTCTTGTTGGAGATTCTTTGTCTTTTCCCTCGAAGAGAATCTCCGGAGGAGGGCCCTGGCTTTGGTGTTCGATGCAGTTGGTACTTGTTATGCACACAAGACATTTAAAAACTACATTCTTAGATTCCCTCCACCACCACCATTTGCACAGAATTATGATGATAACAAGTTGTTATCCTTGTCCCCCAACAAAGACCTGGTGGAACTTGTTTTAGCTCTAGAAGTCTGCTCAAGCGGTTCTACATGAGACAAGGAAGCATATTCAAACTTAAAAAGACCTTCTTCTTTTTGGTACTAGGGACTGAACCCAGGGGCATTCTACCTCTGAGCTACACCCACAGTCATTTTTATTTTTATTTTGAAACAGGATTTTGCTAAGTTGCTAAGGGTCTCCCTGGCTAGCCTCAAACCTGCAATCCTCCTGTCTCAGCCTCCCAAAGACTGGGATTACAAGAGTGGGCCAAAATTTACTTCAAGTGCATAAACATGGGAGCCATACAAAATACCAAACTCAAAGAAAGGATCGGATGTTGAAGCTTAAATACCTCTCTCTTCCTAGGGAAGAGAGGAGTGTGGGGACAGCTGCAGGCAATTTTAGAAAGGTAGTAAATGATTTTTAAAATGAATGATTCCAAGAGCAGACAACAGCTGAGAACACAGTTCTTCTTAGCTCTGGGGGAGGCAGCAGTACAGGAAGGCCAGGGCAGAACTTCTGCTGAGAACAAAGACTCAGCAAACTTCTGCAGAGAAAATCTTCATCTTCTTATGTAGATGAAGTCTCCCAGGTGGTCTCTGGAGCACTTGAAAAGTCTGTCTGGGTGCTGTGGGGACTTCCAGCCTCTTCTCTTCTCTGCGGTTAATCTTTCTTGGTTATTTGATGAGATTCTTATGGAGTAGGTTTCAGAGAAGTTTCCTCCTATGGAAACTTCTAAGACATCTTTTTCCTGTGCTTGGGGGATCAAAGATGACCCAGAGATGGTGTGTGGTGGGTCAGCACGGCCTTGGTTAGTTCTGAGACCTTTTCTCCAGCTGAACATGTTAAAACTCCACACTTCAGGGTATCTTTTCCTGAGCCCCAGCAGAGGCAAGAAAAAAGGAAGGAAGGCTGTTTTCCACTCTCTCTAGGGAATATTACAGGAAGGAGCATGGCAGGAAGGAAACAAAGCCACGAGGTGTCCCTGTTGGATACTTCATAGAAACAGGAAGTGAATTCCTTGTCATGGAGGTAATAAGGCCAAGAGTGTGAGCACTGTTTCAGGAGTCAACGGGGTTTATTTTATGGACACAGAAAGAAGGCAGGGACCAGGTAACAACTCTGAGAGATGAGATGAAAATAAAGGTAAAAAATGGGCAAGTGAACTGAATAGACACTTCACAGAAGAAGAAATACAAATGGCCCATAAATGTATGAAAAAATGTTCAACATCATTAGCAATCAGAGAGATGCAAATCAAAACTACCCTGAGATTTCGCCTAACCCCAATTAGAATGGCAATCAATAAAAACACAAACAACAACAAATGCTGGCGAGGATGTGGAGAAGTAGGAACTCTACTACACTGTTGGTGGAATTGCAAATTAGTGCAACTGATTTGGAAAACAGTGTGGAGGATCCTCAGAAGAATGGGAATAAACCTACCGTATGATCCAGCAATACCACTTCTAGGCATCTACCCCAAAGAACTAAAACCTAATTACCAGACTAATGCATGTGTATCTATGTTTATAGCAGCACAATTTACAATTGCCAAACTTTGGAACCAGCCAAGGTGTTCATCAACAGATGAATGGATCACAAAACTATAGGATATGTACACAATGGAATTTTACGCAGCCACAAAGAAGAACAAAATTACATCATTTGCAGGGAAATGGAGAGAACTAGAGAACATCATGCTAAGCGATATTAGTAAGTCACTAAGAGTAAAAAATCGTATGTTCCCCCTAATCTGTGGGAGCTAGATAGAATGGGACGTAGAAGGGACTTAGAAGGGAAGAAGAAGAAATCTTTAGATGGACAAAGAAGGTGACCTAACTGAGGGAGTTGGGAGGGGGGTGGAGGGAAACACACTATAGCACATGATGTACATACACAAACCTATAAGACTCAATCACTATCTGGAGCATGAAAGGGAGGGAAGGGGGAAGGAATAGGGTGGGATTGAAGGGAGGGCTAAATGTGCAATGTGTGCATGTATGATGTTCATACCCTGACATATATCAAAATGTATAATTACAATGCACCAATAAATGAACATAAAATGTTAAAAAAAAAGGTTGGCACATCAGCTATGTGACCTTATCCTGTTCCTAAAATTTAATTTTGTTCAAAGACTCAGATGAAGTATGGAAGGTCTGTTGCCACCTTAGAGTCATCTCACTATCTGAACAAATTCCTTGCGACAATCCCACTGTGTCAGCTCCGTGGCTGAGCTAAAAGCAAGGTTCATCCCTTTGGTGTTTTTTCCCCCTTGCCCCAAAGATATTGAGGCACCTCAATATCTTTTGAAAGGTAATCACCTATAACCACCTATAATCTTTTGAAAAGTCAGATCCTTTCAAGAAGGAAAAAAATTGATGTTTTCTTTTGGGGTAGTGAGGCAAATTATATTTTATCGTAACAATTATGTGATTACTTCATCGCAGGCACACCTGGCCTCGCTCGCTCAGAGGTTTGCATATTAGAGGTTGTGAGGATGAGGCCTCTTTCCTTTTCCCCCAGTTCTCAGAGAAGAAAAGTAAGTGCAGGTCTGAGAAGAGTTGGGGATGGTCCAGAGTGAGGGAGCCCCTGCGGTTACCCCAGAAAGTGGGGATGTTTTCTTTTAAAGTTATTTATTACAGGACGATTTGTGCAAAGATTATTTAAATGTTGCCTGTAAAACCCCAGCTGCATTGGCATCTAAAGGAATCTTCTAGTTTGGAGCATTTTGAATAGTAGACACTCAGTTAAATAGGATAGGCTTCCTAAAAAAGGTGATTTTTCTAAAAAAATAGAATTTTCTTAGTGCATTGCAATTATACATCGTAGTGAGGTTCAGTGTGATACAAACATACATGCACACAGCTCTTTGTGTATTTCCTTCCACTTCCCACCCCTCTCTTTCCTCCTCTCCCCCATCCCCCTGCATATAAGTGAAATCGGAACACATATTACCATGGTATTATTTGAACTGTTTCCTTCCTCAATCTTCCTTTTTCCTCTGCCTGACCTCCTCCCCCAGTCCCCTTCTACTATTCTACAGGTCTCTCTCCACATTAGAGTCCCTTGTGTTCCCTATTTCCTCTCTATCTTATCTTCCACCTTTATGACAGAAGACAAAGGACCGTTGACTTTCTGAGCCTGGCTGATCTCACTTAGCATAATATTCTCTAGTTCCACCCATTTTTCTGCAAATGACATAATTTTGTTCTTCTTTATGGCTGAATAGAATTTCATTGTGTATGTACACCACATTTTCTTTATCCAGTCATCTGTTGACAGACACCTGGGTTGGGTCCATAATTTGGCTCATGTGAATTGTACTGCTATAAACATGGACATGCATGGAGCACTATAGTATTCTGACTTTTTTTTTTTTTTTGCGGTACTGGGGATTGAACCCAGGAGCATTCCACCTCCGAGCTACACCCCTGGCCCTATTTTTATTGTTTATTTTGAAACAGGGTCTCATTAAATTGCAGAGGGTTTCACTAAGTAGCTGAGGTTGGTCACAAATCTGTGATCCTCCCATCTCAGCCTCCCAAGTACTGTGATTAAAAGCATACGCCACCATGCCCAGCTAGTATTCTGACTTTCATTTTTTTAGAAAGATACCGAGGAGTGGTGGAGTTGGGACACGTGGTGTTCTATTCCTAGTTTTTGAGGAACCTCCCTACTGACCTCCACAGTGGTTGTACTAATCCACAATTCCATAAGGTGGCAATTATGCAGGATGTCCACCTAACCAGGTAACCTAAATGCTAACCAGGTAACCTAAATGCTAACCAGGTAACCTAAATGCATGAGCCAAGTCTTACTGTTTTCCCTCACCCCCCCACATCCCTTTGTCAGACTTCAGATTCCCACTGGACTTGCTATTATGTGAAAAACAGGAGCCTGATACAGAGCAACTGAGAAACTGGCCATTGTCCCTGGTGTTTGTGAAACAACAGGGAGCCATGGGCACTGTGGCACACTGGAGACTCCTTGAGCCATCTTAAGGGGTGATTGCAACCACCTCACACTATTGTGGCCTGGAAGTGGGATCGACCCAGTGTCGCCATCCCGCTATTTCTTCAAAAAGAAACTGGAAGCCAGGCATGGTGGCGAACGCTTGTAATCCCAGTACTTGGGAGGCTGAGACCGGAGGATCTGGGTTCGCAGCCAGCCTCAGCTAGGATAGGAGGATCATAGGTTCACGGCCAGCCTCAGCTACTTAGTGAGACCCTGTTTTAAAATAAAAGAATAAAAAAGGGCTGGGGATATAGTTCAGAGGGAGAATATCCCTGGTTTCCATCCATCCACAGTACCAAAAAAAAAAAAAGAGAGAAACTAGAAATCTGGATTTCTCTTATTTAACCTGAAACCTCCACTCTTTTAACATTAGCAATTAATTAAAAAAATTTAAATCTCCATATGGGCCAAATCAAACATACTTGTGAGACCCTGTAGTTGGCTAGGCTCCAGGTGTGTCCCCCTGTTCAAGGGGAATCTCTGTTCCTTTCCATCCACAGTGTCCTACTTCTCCATCTTCAATTGCAGGCTTAGCTTAGTGCACATTTGGAAGAAAATCAAACAAATTATATGTTGATGAGCTCAAAGACAAGTTCTTGCTGAATATTAGAATTCCCAAGAAAGGTCAAACTTGGAGTCTAATAAAATGTTGTCTCTATTACTCATTGTTGAAGAAGCTGACTTTTATTCACAGCCGCGACTCTGACTTAGTTTTGAAAAATACCTCAAGCTCTGAGAAGAGATATTTTATGTGACACGGTAGCAAAACTCGGATATTTTCCTGTTTAGATTTATGGCTATTTCTTGCTCTCGGAAGGCCTACTTCTGGCTCCGTCTGTGAAATGGTGAATTGTCCCTGACAGCGATGAATTCACCGGACGTACTCTTAAACCTTCCCAATTACTGGCTTTCTCGTCAGCCTCAGAGTACATTAATCATGTAAGCCAGCAAATACTTCTGATGACCTTCTTTTGTATCAATCTTCACAATATCCCATAGGTGAAAAAAGCCGTCTGAAGATGGGACCAGTGTTTTCCATGAGAATTAAGATAAATCAAGCAGGGAACAAAAACGAAAAGTTAAGAATGCGGAGAAAGGAAACTAGAACCTTTTGAGGATAGAGCAGGATGTCATCCTATTCCTGTTTAACTTAGGGGATTTAATTGTCATGGGAAAGAGAAGGGGAGAGGGAGAGAGTTTTGTTTGTCATTTTACTCTCATTGAGGAGGGATGGATGGGGGACAGGAATTTGCTGTTGTTGGGTTGGATTATGTTTCATGTGGTCCCAACGCAAGCATCTCGCGGAGAATATGCAGTTTACAGATGTGTTTGTTTAAAAGGACGACCTGTAGCTGTAAGCCAAGTGCATCGCTTGATGCTCAGCTGAGGCGCTGTGGATAGACTGGCTTCACTAAGAGACAGTGTGTTGGTACCCAACATGGCACCTTCCAGAGATATTTTTCAAGGCTAGACATGACCTTTCTTATATTTCTCATTTTATTTTATTTTTGTATGTGGTGCTGGGGATCTGTTAGGTAGGCAAGTGCTCTGCCACAGAGCTATATCCCCAGTCCACATTTTTTACTTTATACACTGACTTTCTGTCACTGTTATAGTTAGATATAAAATGTCCCCTGAAGAGCTCACTTATTAATGTTTGGAGTTGATGTAATTGAGCCATGCAGGTTGTAATCCCAGCAGTGGATAAATCCATTGTAATGGACTTATCTGGGGTGTGGCCTGGGCTGGTAGGGTGTTACTGGATGGGGTATATCTCTTCCCCCTGATCACTCTCTCTTGCTTCTGGCCTCCATGGTGTGAGGAGCACAGCCCATGTGCTCCCCCCCCCTCTTTCTCTCCCCCACCGCCATGCACTGAGATCCATGGTCCCCAGCCTCACATGGACTGAACGTAAGAAAACAAATCTTTCCTCTAAGTTACATGGTTAGGTCTTTAGATTATAGCTACGAGAATGCTGACCTGAACACTTTCCAACCTCTGTGTTAGACGTGACTTCAGTATGCTGGATCACTCTCAATCACAAACACCATGACCTCCACTATCACCCCCTCAACATGGTCCATCTCGGAGCTCTTCTGCTAGACTCTAGGCTGCCACTTATACTACAGAAGTGACTGAAGAGACTACATTCCTGGATTGATTCATTGCAGCATGAAAAAAGAAAGTGAGACATAATCACATGAAGGATGATTTTTTCTTCTAATTTCTCATATCTTTTTTGTTTGGTGGTGGTATTGGAGATTGAACCCAGATGTGGGGTGTTCTACTACTGAGCTATACCTCAGCCTTTTTATTGCTATTTTTTTGAGATAGAATCTCATTTAGTTGCCTTGGCTGGCCACAAACTTGTGATTCTCCTGCCACAGCCTCCTGAGTTGTTGGGATTACAGGTGTACACCACTGTTCCTGGTTTTATAATCTATTTTATAAATTTCCCGTCAAATACAAATACTATTCTAAGTGCTGACCATTTATAGGAATACACCGCTTGCCTGTTGAGCATGCTCCGGGCCTCATCACACCGTCCCAGGTCTTTATCTGCTAAGGATTTGCCACAAATTCGAAGCAACCTCTTATTAGGTGTTAAAACAGAATTGAAAGTTCTTTCTTTAGAAAAATAGAGGAGGTCCTTTCCCTCCAGTTTAAAGGTGATTAGGAAAGGAAGGGTGGTCAGAAGGGAAAAAGTAAAAGAGAAGTTATAGTAATTTTAAGGGTAAATTGGAGAGAGAGTTCAATTGCACCTAGTTAGTCCAAGGATTAGGTAACCATCAAGGGTTCATTGAATGGCTTCTCTCTACTCGGATTTGTGTAAAGTACACTGGAAGAATATGAATTAGCAGAAGGAGTTGGCGACAAGTTGATGATATACTAGAATGAAATATCATTAAAAGTGCATAATAGAGTCATTATTTATAAAGTTTCTTAGAGCATAAAAATCACTTTAAAATACATTATCCTCGAAGGTACCGCTACCAATCTCACTAATGTATATGGGGAGGGAGGGAAAAAGGGGGTGCAGGGTGGGAGACAGAGGGAAATACACCATGTGATGTGTGCATGTGTGAATGTATCACATTGAATCTCACGATGATATATCACTCACTACACTACACCCATAGTATAAAAATAAAAATAAAGGAAAAACATTTTCCTATTCGACTCACCCAATTACCTTTAGGCAAAGATTGTCATCCTAATCTAATAGACAAGGATACGAAGCGTAGTAGAATACTTTGTCTCACTAGACAGTGACTTAGCCTGACTTTAGACTCAGTTGTTTGACTCTGAGCTCATGAGTCTTCCCATGGAGGTTCATCATTACTGAATGATGCCGGAGACTCTTCTCCACAGGTGCTCAGAGTTCTCCAGGTCTTGCAAACAGGATCACTGACTGCCTTTGTTCCAGAACATCTTTCTAAGGATGTTTGTAGTGCAAAGAGCCTAAAAGATAGAGGTTCTGTCCCCTTCAGGAGTAGAGGATGAGCTAATTTACAGTCCCGTATAATAAAGATGATATTGATCTTCTAGAGCAAAAGATCAGGCCCATTATAGAACATTGGTGTTCCAAAGGAATCATACATTATGGATCGAAAGGATATTAGAAGTTTCAGAATCATCCCCTTTAAAGAAAACGGCTTTATTGAGATACAATTTGCTATTTTTTTATATTCCCTGAAGGCAAAAATGTTTTTTAATGTGCTTTTATTGGTGCATTGGAGTCTCACATCACAATGAATATCTATTTGATGTTAACATACATGCACACAGCTCTTAGTTTCTCCCCCACCTCCCCCCACCCGTATGAAGTACTGAGAATGATGTTGGTTTATTCTCACATGTACATATTGTTTCTGATAGTAATTCCACTGATTTGCTTCTTTCTTGCCCTTCCCCTTCCCTTGTACCACTTCCCTTGTCCCACTGAGGTTTCTCCCTTATCAACCAGAGTCCACTACTCCCTAGGTTGCACATATTAATGAAAACATATGTCCCTTCTTTTTTTTGTGATTGACTGATCTCACTTAACATAATGTTCTCCAGATCCTTCCATAGTAGAATTCCATTGTGTGTATTTCCCACAATTTTGTGATCCACTCATCTGTTGATGAACACTTAGGTTGGTTCCATAATTTGGCCACTGTGAATTATGCTGCTATGAACATGGGTATGCATATATTACTGTAGTTTTCTGATTTCAATCACTTTGGTATGATGCCCAGTAGTGGTATAGCCAGATCATATGGTGGATCCATTCCCAGTTTCCTGAGGAATCTCCACACTGATCTCCATACATTGTTGGTTTTTTATGCTTTTATTGGTGCACTGGAGTCTCACATCATAATGACGTTCAGTGATAGGGACATACATGCACACAGCACTTGGTGAGCTTCCCCCTGGCTCCCTTCTCACTCTCTCCCCTATCCCATACATGGATATTGGGGTTGGCATTGATCATTTCACATATGTACATAACATCAATGGAAGTGTTTCCTTCATTAATTAATGAAGGAGATATAATTCGTATACAGGAGAACTTGAAGAGGGAGACTTAATGAAGGAAACACTTCCACTGACCTTATGTACATATGTGAGAATACCAATGTCAACCTCAATATCCTGTATGGGGAAGGGAAGTGGCAAGGGAAGGGAGCTGGGGGAAAGACCACCAAGTGCACTCATGGACTTCCATCATTTTAGTTTCCCATCACTCTACTTTTGCTTCTTCCAGGATTATTTGTTAATGGAACCATACACTGCGCTGTCGTCCACCTCTGATCTCTCTCACTTAGCGTAATGCTTTTGTATTTCATCCAAGCTGTTGTGCGAGTTGATAGTTCGTTCCTTTTTTTATCACTGAATAGTAGTCTAAGGATACACATTCATTTGTTTCTCCATTCATCTGTTGAGGGACATTGACATTATTTCTGACTTTTTGCCATTGTAAATAAAGTTGGTCCAAATATCAACATACAAATTTTTGTGTAAGAAATTCTCTTTTTCATTTGCTGTGGGTAAATTTCAAGGAGGACTCGTGGGTAATATGGTGAGTCTGTGTTTAACTTTAATGAAAAATATAACAAAACTGTGTTCCAGGTGCTGTACCATTTCTGTATTCCCTCTAGCGAGACGTGTCTTCCAGTTGTTCCACACCCTGGGTAGCGCTTGGTGTGATTATTTTTAGGTTGTAGCCATTCTAGAGGGCATGTAGTAGTACCTCATTGTGGCTTTAATTTGTGAGATTCTCAGTAACCTAGAGAGACCCTGTTTCAAAACAAATAACAAAAAAGGGTGATCTTGAGAGGTAGCTCATAGGTAGAATGTCCCTGGGTTCAATCCCCAGTAACACACACACACACACGCACACACACACACACACACACACACACACACACACAATAGTTCTAGCGCCATTAATTGAAAAGTTTATCCCTTCCCCATTGAGCCCTTGGTAATTTGTAAGTATATGCCCATTTCTGAATTATCTTTTTATTCCAGTGATCTATTTGTCTATGTTCAAGCCAAAACTGTAGTGTCTAAATTATTCTAGCCTTATATTAAAGTGATATAATTTCTCTAATAAGGAAAAGGCACTGGCCCCAGGTCTCATAGCAAGGTACCATCCAATAGAGAGCTAGAATTGACTTACTTCCAACCCAACTCCCTCTGCCTCATTCTACAATTGCTTCAGAGCCCACCCTGGCTCAGTTTCCCTTTGGCAGAGTAGAGTGAAAATCTAGCAACATGCTCTTATGTTAAAAATTCGTAAGAATTTTGCCTTCTATGCAACCACATGCTGTTTAATATAAGTCAAAATATTCCTTTCCACTCTCTTCCTCACCGCTCTCAATATCCAAGTAAACTTGATACTCTGGGAAAACAAGTTCCATCCATCCTGCAGACACCTCAGTGGCAAGGAACTCCATCAAACCGAACAGATTAACCCACATCAGAGACGATCACTTCTAGCCAGGCATGGTGGCATACACCTATAATCCCAGGACTGGAGAGGCTGAGATAGGATTGCAGGTTGGAGGGGAGCCTGGGCAACTTAGCGAGACTCTCATCAACTTAGGGAGACCCTGCTTCAAAAAAAGAAAAACAAAAAAGGGGGTCTGGGGGTGTAGCTCAGAGGTAGAATGCCCCTGATTTCAATCCTCAGTACCATACACACAAAAAGATGAAGGAAAGGAGGGAGGAAGGGAGGGAGGGAGGAACGAAGGAAGAAAGGAAGGAAGGAAGGAAGGAAGGAAAGAAGGACCCCTGTTTATGAGAATGGAAGCCAGCCATGCCATACGGTGCGCTGGCCGGGCCTCTCCAGAGTCATACACGAGGAGTTTCCTTTGGCTTCCCTCCTTAATCAGAACTTTTCTGTGTGGGAGCAGATGGCTGGTGCAATATGGAGAAAACAGTCACACGAGCCTGCTTCTGTTTTCCTACACTTCCTTTCTGTAGTCAGCAAACATGAAATTCAGAACATGTGACAAGTTGACTAATCCGGCATCCCAAAACAGGTGTTCAGTCTTCCTGCCCCAGCCACTGGCATTCCCAGAAGTCCTGGGGCCTTTGCAGTGTCTGGAATACCGGGCAAGTGGATGGCAGGAATCCAGCCACAGAAAGAGAATACAAAACCAGCCTCGGTGGAAATGTGGGCTCCAGCTGAGAAATAAGTGCTATTTGAAATAGGCCTCTTAGCGATCTTCTAATCAGACTGCATTACCATTGCAGTTTTCAATTTTTTAAAAATTTGACATTGCAGTTTGGGGCTCCTTTATGTTTCAGCTTTTAGTGTTAATTTGCCGTCATTTCTTCAAAGGCCTCATGCATGTGCGTGGACGTTCACACCTGCACACTCACACACACATTACACACATTGTACACAATTCCCAATCTGTATTTTGTGTGCATGTTTGTATTTGGTTGTGGATGGGATATCAACAATTTAACCTCATTTTATTAAGGGGTTTTGAAAAATAGTAACTGGCAAACTTAGAAGGAGAAAGTAAGTGAAGGATCCTGTGGAGTTTAGAAATACATTGTGTAGGTTAAAAGCTAAGGAATTTGATCACCCTCCCACACCTGGGGTAATCCTTTCCTCCTCCCCATTCTACAAACAAAGAAGAAAAAGATCAATGTAGTGTGGGAGCTTTATAGAGTCTCATGTGTTGACAGCCTATTGTATTTAATTGCTAAATAGAGTAAAATCTCAGTTATCTAGAGGACTCTAGAAGAGCATTCCAGTTATTTTATTTCCCAGATTGAAGGGTTAGATAGAATTCTCTGTTGTTAGTTTTTGTTGAAGAAACTTCCAGAATGTGTGCCTATGCTTTTCTGTCTCATAATTCTAGGGCGCATCTCAGGATTCAAGGTCATTTGGGAAATGCATCTCATAATTCAAGGCCTTAACTGGGGCGGTGACATTGTAGGAGTCCCTGTGAGTGGCAAGGACCTCAGCCCTCAGTGTTCTTGTGGAACGAGGCAGGGATTGCATTTATGGCTTTCCACCTTTGTTGAGCGGAGACGCCAGTCTCCTATCTATCATGCACAGCGTGAGAAGTTTTAAAAATTGCATTTTGCTGGGAGTGGTGGTGCACACCTGTAATCCCAGTACTTGGGAAGCTGAGACAGGAGGATTGCAGGTTTGAGCCCAGCCTCAGGAACACAGTCAAGGCCCTCAGCAACTTAGTGAGACCCTGTTTCAAAATAAAAAATAAAATTGGGCTGGCAGGTGTAGCTCAGAGATAAAATGCCCCTGGGTTCAATCCCCAGTGCCACACACACACACACACACACACACACACACACACACACACAATTGTGTTTCCAATCATCACACCAATCCTAAGAGGTAGTTCTTAGCACCCTTGTTGTATGCGTGTGGAAACTGAGGCAGGAGAGACTGCATATCTCGCTCATGGTCATCAAGTGAATAGCACCCAAACCCAGCAGCAAGTCCAGAGCCCCTGCTCTAGCACTTCCTACCACCAGACCCAAACTTGATGGATTTCAGTGATTTCTTATAATTTTGCTTTTTCTTTCCACTGGCCCTGGGTGTCCTATAAAATCCTAACTCAGGCTTGCCCTCTCTGGGTAACATATGCTAAAATATTTCCCCACTCAATAGCTATTATTTTAGGACCCCACGTCAGCTAGCTCTAATCCGTGTATTCGCAGTTGTCATATAGAGAACCACAACTACTTTGTTGGGATAAGGTGTGCAATAGTGGCAGGAAGGTCAAGGGGTCATGGGAGTATGCAGCCCTCCTTGTACCCACATTTTACCATCTTCCTTATTCCATGGACTGAGCTGAATAGTCCTGGGGGAGCTGCAAAAGATTCTTGCCATGCGTCACATCTCAGAGCTTTCTGTTTAGAATGGATGTGGCAGACGCTAGGGCTTTGTCTCCTAGGAGGACAAGGGTCACTGCATGGCATCAGTTGCTACAGAAAAAGTAACTGAGTGGATAGAGGTCAGCTGTCTCTTCCCATCTCCTCATTAAACAAGCAATATCCATAGATAGGTGTTTATTTAGCAACATACCAGCAAGCAAGTGCTATTTGGGTTGGCTCATTTGTCTGCACCATAAAAATAACTTCACCCTCTATTGAAGGGCACAAGCTGGGGGTGTTGGAGACCCGTTGCTCTGTCTTCCTTGAGAGAAATCCTGAAGTTGGCTCCTAATGTGTTTTCTCTGGCTTGGGCTTGTTCTAGGGAGCTGTCACATAGATTGCAAATCAAGGACTCCAAGATTGGCTCTCATCCTGTTTGTTTTTAACTTTTTGAAATATTGCATGTTTGTTGTAGAAAATTTGCAAGGAACAAAAAAAAAAGGATAGAGAAAACAGAGAAATTGTTTTAAAATGCAAATGAGATCCTGTCAGTCTGCTGTGTAAAAACACTTCAATGGTTTCTACTCACATTTAGAGTAAAATACAAACCCTTCCTTCTTACGTATGAGGATCTGCACATTGGTATGCTATTATTATATTTGAATACAGTTACTTTTCTAAGAGTATTTCATATGAACTTTACCATTAAACAAGAAGAAAAACCTACCATAACTTTATTGCATTATAAAGATATGTCATAATATTCTTACCCTTTTCTGCAAAGTTGACCCATTAGGTCATTTTCGTTTTTTTTTAATTTATAAAAAACATTGCAAAGAACATATTTTTTGTGTGAACATTTAAAAATTGAGTATCCCTTATCCAAAATGCTTGGAACCAGAAATGTTTAGTATTTTGGATTTCTTAAAATTTTGGAATATTTACATATATGTTGTAAGATCTCTTGGCAGTAGAACCAAGCCTAAACATAAACTTCATTAGTGTTTCCCCTACATATAGCCTGAAGGTAACTTTTACAATATTTTTCATCAGTTTTGTGCATGAAACATAGTTTTTGTACACTGAATTATTAGAAAGCAGAAGTACCACTCAGCCACCCAGGAGGACAGTCTCTGGTTATTTGGCCTCACCATCATTCCTGACTCTGAATTTATCTGCTATGGATAAGCAATCATTTTCTTTCACTTATTTACACAGATACTTAACAGTAAAAAAATACACATATATGAGACACCATTAATATAGTGAAAAAAATATTGTGTCCAGGACACATTATGTAGCTACTCAAAAAGTTTCAACTTAGGGAGCATTGCAGATATCTATCTATCATCTATCTATCATTTATTTTGTGTGTGGTACCAGGGATTGAACCCAGGGAGATTTTACCTCTGAGCTACATTCCCAGCCCTATTATTATATTGAAACAGGGTCTTACTAAGTTGAAGAGAGCCTTACTACATTGCTGAGACTGGCCTCGAACTTGCTATCCTCCATCTCAGCTTTCCAAGTACTGGGATTACAGACTTGCGCCATCATGCCTAGCAGCCTTTCATATTTTAGATGTTTGGATTGGGGATGCTCAACCTGTATAAATAGTTGGAGATTAGAAAGATTTTTTTGTAGCAATTAGGAGACTGAGCAGGCCATTTCAATGAGATAAAGGATGCAAGCACTTAACTGCACTTATGTGTGCATTATCCTAATGAATACAAATGACGTTAGCTTCAGACTCCGTTCACTCCTGCACTGACTTTAGGGATAAATTGGCCACCTCATGGTAGTACCAAAGTCCAACCTTCTCAGCAGTCCACTCTCCAATCCTGCAGCTCACGACTGTGAACATGATCGGCGTGCAGTGGCAGCACCGTCCTTGCTGTAGCCGATGCCCCAATGCTTCAAGGAAGTAAACGTGGTGCCTTCCTTCTTTTCATTAAAGCTTATGTGGCCATCAATAGCAGCTGAGTAAGGAAAATTATCTTGAGACAGATATCCCAGGGAGCATACTTCCAAGTGTCTCATCAACAATCTAAAGGAAGGCATTATCAAAATAAATGATCTGATACTTCAATTGATGCCTTGAGAGAAGTCTGAATTATTCTCTGTCTGTATTTTTTTTATTTCTAAGATGGAGGCTTTGCAAGAGTCAGAAAAGGATGGGAAAGGAAAAAGAACATTGTTTTTTAGGTATAACTCAAATTTTTTTTGTACTAAGGATTGAATCCAGAGGCATTCTACCTCTGAGCTATATACCCAGTCCATTAATTTTTTGTTTTGAAACAGGGTCTCGCTAGGTTGCTGAGAATCTCACTAAGTTGCTGAGGCTGGTCTCGAACCTGTGATCCCCCTCTCTCAGCTTCTCAAGTACTGGGATGACAGGCATGTGCCACTATGCCTGGCAAGTATAGTTCTATTTGAATACACAACTTAGTCTTTTTATTTTTGTATTCTTTCTGACTTCTAAAAGTCTTTATCAAGTAGTAAAAGAAAAGTGCATCTTTACAATAGGTAGAGAATGTTTGAGAAAGGGAAAGTATCAAAACATTAGTAGACTACAACAGGGCCTAAAGAAAAACCCAAGTCCCTATCTTATCATGGTCCCAATCTGGGGTAATATTCTCAGCCCCATCTTTCTCTTTCCAAATCCTACACCTAAGGTTTCAAACTTAAATGTCTACATTAGCCAAAGGATCAATATAAAATGTGATCAGGCAGATTAGGATGAAGGAGACACAAAGAACATTCTTATTTTTCCAGTACCAGGGATTGAACCCAGGGCCTTAAAACTTGCAGAATAGTTGGAGCCTTGTCAGAGGGAGACAAAGGAAGAGAAAACTGTACAAGAAATTCCAAATCTAGAGCTTGAGTCTGGGGGTCTTGAGGTATCACGAAGTATTTGGATCAAAAAGATGATGTTATAGGTGGAATGTGGTATACATTTGAAAACCTAGTTCTCTCTTATATTGGCTAACAGTTGGACTCTGAGAGCTTTATTTTTATCCCTTATTGGAACAACTGAAGGTTTCAAGTTGGGGAATACTGTGTGTACATTTGATTTTCAGGAGACATTTCAAGCAACAAGACCAGTCAGGTAGTGAAAGCAAGAGTCTAGAAAGAGATTATGAGCACTGGATCTAGAGGCAGTAACAGAGAGCAATGGAAAAGGGGGACGGAATGACCTTCCGATGAGAGATATGACAAGATGAGCATGTTGGAGGTCCTGGGGAGAAGGAGGTCAAAGAGGAATCCTGTTTCTACCATGATAACTGAGTAGATGATAGAGCTACTTATTGAGAGAGTAAATAAGAGAGGAGTAGCAGGTTTAAGGTTTTACAGCATAGTATAAAAATACAGGAGCAGACTGCACACACACATACATACACACACACACACACATACACACACACACACACACACACACACACACACACACACACACTAGAGGTACCCAAAGTGATAAAGAATGAGGTAGCAAGAAATGCCGGGGGTGTAACTGAGTGGTAGAGATCTTGCCTAGCATGCTCAAGGCCTTGAGCCTGATACCCAACACCACACAAACATATACACACGAATGAATGAATGAATGAATGAATGAGGGAGGAGGAGGAGGAGAGAACAGAGGAGAGGAGAGGAGAGACATTCTAGGGAAGATTGGGAAGAGGGACTTGGACCAAAGCTATGGATGCATTCTTTATTTTATTCTGCCATCCATAATTTTGGGGAGCTTCCTATGTGTGAATTTTCATTCTGGTGCTAAGGATTCAAAGAGGAAAAGCACACAATTGCTGCCCTCAAGGAGTTCACAGTTGAGGAGAAGAGCTATCCTAACCCATCTGATTCCGTGTTTGCATGGTTGACGCTATTACTGAGGTCTGATGAAAGTCCCACAACAGACTGTGTTGCTGCCCCAGTAACTCTACTGAACTCTCAACATCACCACCTCCCCAGCCCACAGCTTCCAACTCATGCACCTGCCTCTGCTCCAGGGCTTCCTCTGGCAATGGAAACCCTCCAAGAACATCAGAGTCACCCTTCCCTCTCAGGTTACTCTCAACCAATGACTGTGAGGAGTTGGTAGATAAATAGCTCAGCAACCATGCCTCTTAGTTCGATTAAGCAATGGCTATATTCTGCGCTACATCGATAGTTGGTGTGAGATTGAGCCCCAGTCGTCCTCGCACAAGCCAGCTGGTTAACTCACCCTGAATTGACTTTGTCCTCTTCCTGCCTCATTTCTTCAATCCTTCACTGGTGCTTTCTGACCCCACTACCCAAAGGAACTACTTGCTCTTGAATCCCTAACTGCTTGCAAATATGGTGATAAACTCTTCGACACCCCTCCTGTTGGGGTATGAGGTCCAATTCCCCACTCTAGAAATATGGGTAAACTTTGACCTGCAGAGTGTGGTGGAGATAACACTATGTGACTATTGAGGCTGTCCCATAAAAGGCCAGGCATCTTCTGTCTTGTTCACGAGAACCCTTGCTCTTGCCGCTCTGAGCTACCGTGTAAAAAGTCCAGGTGCCTTGAGGCCGCCATGCTGCAAGTGCTGTGTTGGGAGACCCCATGGAGAGCCCTGAGACTTCCTCTATAGGAGATGCCCGATGAGCTCACACACATTGGTGCCATTCCAGCCCAGGTGCAGAGCATGGGAGTGGAGAGGCCCCAGTGTGTGAGTTGCTCCCAGCCAGTCCATTCCTTCCAGCTGAATTCCAAGACATCGGGGAGCAGAGATAAGCTGTCCCCACTGTGCCTTGACCAAATCTCTGACCCAGACTCCATGGCCATAACAAAATGGTGGTTCATGCCACCAAACTTTTGGGTTGTGACCAGAACATTGACCTAGGATAGTACTTTCATGGAAGAAGCACCATGAACGTATGTGAGACAGTTGAAAATAAGGGTATGAATTGTCCCATTAAAGGAAGAGACTGGAGCTCAATTATTTTCCACCATGCAGACATGATGTGCTTTACCTGCAAAGGTGTGTATTCAGCATACATCCTGTCTCCCACTATAGGACCACCCTCAACCGATATTATGTAAGGAAATCGGCTCTTGGGAAGTTACACGTTCTGAATTAAGCTAATAAATTACAAAACAACTACCCAGAGGCCCCTGGCTAATAAGTTTTCAGTAGCTTTCCCCTACTTAATGGTGTTTGCTTGTCTTATCACTAGCAATCTACATGCGTTTGGTTAGAAATATATGTGCCCTGAAAAAAAGATGCTGGAGCAGAGATTTTGCCTGGACTGAGCTCTAGATTCTGCCAGTTTGCACAAGATGTGAAGGGAGGGGGTGGTTCTCAGGTGATTGGAAATGATCTCTGTGTTGGGTATGATATCTGTCACATCCAATCACCTGGTGCCTGTTTAGGATCAGACATATGACGGCAGGTGGTAGCGTGCTTTTTGATCCTGAAATGGCAACAGACCCTCATGTCTGCAGCTTCATATGACAAATTTGGCAGGAAGGAAGAGGTCTGCAACCAGGAGCATCTGCCATTGAGCTGGAAAGCTGAATAAATGATCATGTTAAAGTTGTTTCCTCTCCTTGCTATCCAGTGAGCTTTCTGTGCACATACAATTAGACCCAAGCATGGTTCTAATTGCACATACAGTTAGACCCGAGCATGAGCAGGTTTAGGGTCCTGGGATCTTCTACTTGTGACTCCTGGGTGCTTCTGAGATGCTATTTGAATCAGTCTAATCCATTTCAACTCCAGAGACATTCATCCAGCCGCGTGTTAGGTGAGTGTGCATAGATGTTGGGGTCCCGAGAGGAGAACCGAGCATGGTGTGGTTCATGTCTTCATGACAGTCATTTTGCAAACCAGTCATTAAACAGGTGCCCTCTCGCTGGATGGGAAGGGTTGGGGGTGTAGCTTAGAGGTAGAATGCCCCTGGGTTCAATCCCCCAGTACAGAGAGAGAGAGAGGGGGGGGGTTGATTTAAATGTAGAAGAAAACTTTGCTATTCATATTATGGTGGGAAAGAATTTTTTAAATAAAATTAGTGAAAACATTCCCAATGCATGATAGTTTGTATCTAGGTGAACAAAAGTTTTTATCAGGCATAGATACTTAAGAAAAGAAGGAAATGAAAATCTGTGCAAAATATTCCCAGGAAATACTAGGTTAACCTCCTAAATAGACGAAAAAGTTTTACCAATCAAGTAAGAAAAAAGGGACCAGCGTGCCAATAAAAAAAAACCATAAAGAACGTGAGCGTATAACTCATATGAGAGGTACAGGTGACTGGTGAAGGTGTGGAGAGATGATTGTCTCTCTGGTAATTAAAGGAACACAAATGAAAGAGCAGAAGACAAAAAGGAGATGCCATGTTTTGCCAATCAGATTTGGCAGGATTTCTGGGACATGATCATGCACAGTGGCGTGAAAGCAGGTAAGGGGCACTTTCACACGCTGTTGGCAGGGACAGTGTTTCTGCCACACTTCTGAAGACAAAGCGCCAATCGGTGTGAAGACAGCAGAAGAATTTTAAAACTTTGACTTATTAATAGCACATCTAGGAGTTTGACCTAACGACAAAACACATAAAAACAAAGGCATGTAAAGGAAAATCATCAAAATGAGGTTTATTACAAAAGAAATATAAAAAGAATCTAAAAGCCCCCCAAAGGGCAGGGCTAAATCAATGTTTATATATGCGGAAGATAGAGTAATTGCTAAAAGTTACATTTTTAAAGAATAGTTGATAATACGGGAAATACTCTCTTTAGAATGTTAATGAACAAAATAGAGAACAGAATTTATTGTTTGCTGCCAATTCTGAACATGAATTTTTAAATGCTAGAAGCGAATATCCGCACAACTACTTCTGAGTGGTGAGATTATGGGTGACATTTATTTTCTTCTACTTGATCCTTTGTTATTTCCTCAACCTCTACAATGAACATTGAGTGAGTTTTCTGTTGCTGCATAACAAATTGTCACACTCATAGAGCAGGCTGAGCATCCCTAATCTGAAAACTTGTGAAACATTCCAAATTCCAAAACTTACTGAGCACCAACATGACAATCATAAGCAGAAATTCCATACCATGAAAATCTGTTTCATGCACACAAGTACTTAAAATAGTGTATAAATTGTCTTCCAGGTATGCGTATAAGGTCTATAGGAAACATAGAGTTACTTTGGCGCTTAGACTTGGGTCCCATCCCCCAGTCTATCTCATTATGTATCTGTAAATATTCCCAAATCTGAAAAAAATCCAAAATTCCAAACGCTTTTGGCCCCATGCCTTTTGGGTAAGAAATATTCAACCTGCAGCTTAAATGACGCCATGTAATATGGCTCAGCTTCTGGAGGACAGAGGTCTGAGGCTGGCTTAGTGTGAATCTCCACTCCGGGTCTGACAAGGCAGAAAACAAGGTCAGCTAGGATGGGGTAGATGCTCTCCGGGAGCAGTGTCCTCCTTCGCACTCATGCAGGTTGTTGGCAGAATTCAGTCTGTGTGTTGTGGGATGAAGGACCCTGTTTTCTTGCCGGTGGTCGGCCCAGGCCACCTCTGAGCTGCTAGAAGCTACCACACTTCCTTTCCACGTGGCCCGTGGGCAGTTCAGCACATACGCGCCCTCTCCCTTCCAGTCCAGCCAGAGCACACACTTGCCTCCTTTGTGACCAGCTAGAGAAAACTCTGCTTTTAAAGGACTCATGAGATTTTTTAAGGACCTGGGTAATCACCCGATGTCAAGGTCAACTGACTTGGAAACTTAATTACCTCTGCAAAACCCTTTCGAAGCAGCACCTAGACGAAAGTTTGACTCAACGACCGAGAGGAAGTGTGTGTCTAGCAGAAGCTGGGATCTTGGGGACCCTGGTAGAATCCTGCTCACTGCAAGCCTGTGTCAGTAACTTCGGCTTTGGGGTCAGGTTACTGGGTTTCCCCTCCGCTCTGATTAATGGAGTGACTCCTTCACATCATGCTGCCTCTTCATGCTTCAGGTATCTTATCTTTAATAGGGGAGAGTAATAATAGTAATCATCTCAGAGAGTGGTTGTAAAATCTGTGGCAAATTTAAATGTAATATTTGATTACTTAATTTGGCATGAAGTATCGGTACCAGGGAACGCAGAGCATAATTAAAGTCCACAAAAGCTAGTTGGGCAGAAAATAATCTGACCAAGTACCCAAGAAAGAGCTTCTGATGTTCTCTTTATCTTTTTCTTTTCCTGTCAAAGGCTGGGAGCTTGTTTATTCCCTTCCTCTGGGCAGTGCTGGCCTGCAGCAAAATTCTTAAGTAGATGAACAGGTCTGCAGAGAGATCCAACCTCATTCCCTCTCTCGATGCTCTGCTTCTGTCTCCAGTAAAGAAAACATGTTATGTTTCCCCTTAGCTGTGAAAACCTTGTTAAAATGCTAATATTGTCTAAAAAGAGAGGACACATGGGGCAGTTAACCATGGCTTATGTTATTTTGAAATGTCTGTAATGGGACACTGAGAGGAAAGTATATAGATGGTATGTTTTGATGTGGGATATAAAAGAAAGGCAGGGAGGCACCCAAGGGGATGACCCACCCTTCTAGACATAAGAATGTTAGCTTCTTGAAAAAAATTCCAAGAGATAGAAGGAATAATAGACTCTCACTTCTAGAAAAACCAGATGACCACAGGGTACACCGATCCCTACAAAAGCATCCTGGGGAAGTGTCAGCCAGCGTGTTGTTCAGGTTGCGCACTATCTCACTTCAGTTCATTTCCAGGTATTAGCAAGCTTTGCTTCTCTGGGGGAACTTCCTGCTTCTGCTCTTTGGAGCCTCACATGGCGAGTACAAACCTGTTTCTCCAGCTCAGTCCTTTGACGCTTGGCAGCATGGGAAAGGATGGAGAGATACTGAAAGCAAGCTTTGCCAGTTTTAGAGGCCAGCCTCTTGCCTCTTTGTGGGTTTAGAGGCCAGCCTCTTGCCTCTTTGTGGGCTTAGAGGCCAGCCCCTTGCCTCTTTGTGGGTTTAGAGGCCAGCCTCTTGCCTCTTTGTGGGCTTAGAGGCCAGCCCCTTGCCTCTTTGTGGGTTTAGAGGCCAGCCTCTTGTCTTTCAACTCTAGGCTGTTTACGCTCACTGCCGCCCAATCCCACACTTCTGTTCATTTCTACCCACATCCCTTGATGTCGTATCACCTTCCAGTGTGAGAATAAAGTGACAATGTGCAGGTCAGATCTGTTTGGATTTCCTGGAAGGTGCCACATTCAAGGCTAGGTTGCTGAATCCCAAGTGGTACCTGTCCTCCTCCTCGCCCTGAGGCTGGAGCTGGAGGTCATGGCAGCAGATGGTCAGGTAAATGAGGCCAAGGCCTCCAACAGATGTTTCTGGATTTTAGAGAGTTGAGATTCTGTAAGCCAGACTACATGTTCAGTAAATACTTTTTAAAAGAATGAGTGGAGCCAGGTGTGTTGGTGCATGCCTGTAATCCCAGTACTTGGGAGGCTGAGACAGGAGGATTGCAGATTCCCAGCCAGCCTCAGCAACTTAGTGAGACCCTGGGCTGGGAGTACAGCTCGGAGGTAGAAGGCCTCTGAGATCAGTCCCCAGTAACACACACACACACACACACACACACACACACACACACACAAAGTGAGCCTATATTATAACTCTTAAAGGTTGAAGACTATGATATTGTGAATTATAAAACAATGATTATCTCATTGTACATTGAGAATATGGGTATTTGAATTTGAGTTTAGCAAAAAAGATCAGGATATTATAAAATTATGGCATTATTAATTTTAAATATATTTATTTATGATGTGCTAGGTACTGCCCCAGGTGACATGTAGCCATGATCTCATTTAATCCTCACTCGACTGTAAACTGCACAAGGGCAGGGAGCGTATACTTACTACATGTTGTGCTATCATCAGTGTCTAGCGTAGTGGCTGGTGTGTAACAGGGAATGCCTGTGAGTTACTCCAGCGCAGATTTATGAAGCATTTCCTTTGTGCTGGAGCAAGCTGACCGACAGACATGGGATGCGAATTCATGGTGCTAAGGATTTAGCAGTGCACAAAACATGCAAAAATCCCAGTCGTCAAGAAATTACTCCTTAAGAAAGAAGACTGGACTCAGTTCCTCCTAGGTCTGCCTCTGCCACTTTAGTCATTTGACTTTGGGCAGTCATTCCATATGTCTAGAAGTCTGCTTTCTCACCTTGAAAATGGCCGTTGTGATAGTTAATCTAATTTGTCAACTTGACTGGATCATGACACACCCAAGATCATGTGACTTTGGGTGTGTAACAGCAGATTAAACAGAAAGTCCTGCCCTAAATGTAGGCAGCAGGGTTCTGATAGGTGCAGGACTTAGATAAAAGAAGGAGAAAGCCGCGTAGAGGGATGCGGGACTCTTTCCAAAGAAAATGCATCTGCTCTTGTCTGAGATCGTCAGCCTCCAACTTCACCATTTGTCTGAAGAGCTTCTTGATCTTCTGCTCTCATCTGAGATCGTCAGCCTCCAGCCCTTCGAACCAAAATTTCACCATCGTTTCTCCGAAGAGCTCTTAGACCACTCGACCAGCTACTGGTTCCTCTGACTCTCCACGTGCAGTCGGAACTCGGGACTACATTGTAAGCTGATCTGATAAATCCCTTTTTCCATATACTCGTTCTGTGAATTCTGTTAGTCTAGTGAACCCTGACCAATACAGCCGTGTTAATAATAGGGCTGAGCTCTGGAAGTGGTGTGAGAATAAAAGACCAATGCTTGACCCTTAGTACATTCTCAGTACATGGAAACCATTATTTTTGTAGCAGGCATTCTATAAGTATTAGTTGAATGAATACATGAATAATTTCTCCCAATGATTTAGTTAGGTAGGAAGGATATTATTTCCCATTTCATAAATAAGAAATCTGAAATAGAAGTTAAATACTTTACCCAAGGGCACGTGTTTGATAAGTAGCAGTGTTGGGATTTGTACTTAAGTCCCTGGCTCCATAGTCTCCACCCATCCATACCATTGCTGCCTATTCATGGCGAAAGCCAACAAACAGTAGACACACACTGGGTACAATTTCAGAGAGAAACGAAGGCAGGAAAGCAAATGCTGTGCCATTTCCCAATAAAAAAAAATGGGGCAAGAGGAGTAAAAAAAAAGTATGTCAGTCTCCATCAGGACGCAGCTACTAACGTGACACGCGAGCTGTGAAGCATGGGGTGTGCCAGTTGAAGGGGGGCTGCAGTTTCCTCGTGGGGCGGCTGTTCTTTTTTTTTTTTTTGCAGTACCGGGGATTGAACGCAGGGGTGTTCTACCTCCACGCTACACCCCCGGCCCTATTTTTTATACTTTATTTTGAAATCGGGTCTCATGAAGTTGCGGAGGGCCTCACTAAGTAGAGAGAGAGAGAGAGAGAGAGAGAGAGAGAGAGAGAGACAGGGAGAGAAAGAGAGAGAGAAAGAGAGAGAGCGAGCTGAGGCTGGCCGCGAACCCGGATCCTCCGGTCTCTGCCTCCCAAAGTACTGGGATTACAAGCATGTGCCATCATGTCCGGCTGTGGCTGTTGTTGGTAGCAAGGAATGCCCCAAAGTTGGCACTTCTTCCAGCCCAGACTCCACTGGCCTTGATTCACGAATACACAGGTGAAAAACTACAACCAGAGAGGCAAAGGAGAAAGGCCACTTCAGCATGTTTATTTCCATAATTAGAGGGGATGTGGCTAGCTGTGACTCCAGCTTAGTAATGCATGTTTTAAAATATGCTATTTAAAAAGAGAATGCATTAACTTCTGTTGATGTTGCTTTTGACCAACTATAGATTTTGTCCTTGCAGGATGTAAAAACATGGTATCACTGAGAGTGTAAGTATTATAAAGAAAATGTTGATTTTTCTTAAAGTTTCCTTTAGACTCACCTTTAATGCCATGTACTTCAGCATGACTCCTCTGACTCATTACTTCATCCACGTATTTATACAACTTAATACATATTTATGAACTCCTATATGCTAGACTGTGTTGAAAATGTTTGAACAAGGTCCTTGATCTTATGGGATTTGCATTCTATTGGGGAGCTGTACAGTAAATAAACCAAGAAGCATGTAAACAAAATAATTTCAGAAAGTGATCATTTCCATAAAAAGGCACAATGTATTGTGATGCCTCTCTAAAGTGGCGTTTGAACTGAAGTGTGGATGTTGGAAGCAGACGCCATGAGTAGAGCAAAAGGAAGAAGTGCTAGAGGGAAGGGCTGGTGCAAGGGCTTTAAGGAAGAGAAAGGAGGTCTTTGTGACTAGATCTCAGAAAGTGGGGGAAGAGGTGTGGAGGAGAGGATGGCAGGGGTGAGATTAGGTAGAAACCGAGGGACTGGATTTCACTCCAAGTGCAATGGTAGGTCCTCAGGACCTTAGGCATAGACATGGCGTTATCTAATTTGGTTCTTTATATTTGTAAGAGGACTCTGCTGAGTGAAGGGTAGATTGCTATAGACATATAGATAAATGGAATGGAATCAAGAATCCAGAAATAAACCCTCACATTTATAGTCAACTGATCTTCAATAAGGTACCAAGACAATTAGGTGGGGGAGAAATAGTCTTTTAAACAAATGGTACTGGAACAATTGGATATCCATAGAAAAAAGGAATGAAGCTGGAAAAGAAAGGAAAATATACCAGTAACTTCTAGCATTGGTTTCGGCAATTCTTTTAACCTAGGGGCATTCTACCTTTGAGCTACACCCCTGGCCCTTTAATTTTAAAACAGGGCCTCTCTAAGTTACCACACACTGACCTTGAACCTGCTGTCCTCCTGTCTCAGCCTCCCCAGTTCTAGGATTATGTGCTACCATGTGTAGCTGGCAATAGTTTCTTATATGACACCAAGAGCTTATGTAAGAAAGGAAAGAAAAATAGATTAAACTGGCTTCATCAAAATTAAAACTTTGTACATTAAAAGATATTATCAAGACATTAAGGAACAACTCACAAAATGGGAGAAAATATTTGTATATCACTTATAAAGGACTTGTATCCAGAATATATAGAGAACTCTTAAAATTCAATAATAAAAAGACAAATCAATTTTTTAAAAAAATGAGAAATGACATTTCATCAAAGAAAGTTTGCAAATGGCCAACACGTACATGAAAAGACTCTCAGCACCGTTAGTCATCAGGGAAATGTCAATCAAAGCCACAGCAAGATACCATTTCACACACAGTAGAATGGTTATAATTTTAAAATGTAAGTAATAATCTCTTAAAAGTGATGGTTAGAACCTGGAGAAATTTAAAACTCTAACATACTGCTAGTTGGAATGCAAAATTGTGCAGCCACTTTGGAAATCAGACTAAGTTTTCTCAAAGGTTAAACACCAGGTTACCATGTGATTCAGCGATCCCACTTCTAAGTATGTACCCAAGAGGAATTTAAACATGTTTCTACAAATATTTATATAATTTTTTTTGTAATACCCCAAAGTGGAAACAACCAAAATGTCCATCATCTTATGTACAGATATCAAATTTGGTATATGCATACAACGGACTAAATAAAAAGTGTGCTGACACATGCTTCAACATACATGAACCTTGAAAGCATTATCTAAGTGCAAAATGCCAGTAACACAGAACCACATATCATAAGATGCATTTATATTAATTGTCCAGAATAGGCAAATCTATAGAGATAGAAAGTAGATTCATGATTGCTTGGTCTAGGGTAAATGGAGGTTACCTTGAATGTTTACCCATAGTGTGTATAAGTGTGCAGTGAATTTATCTGAGCTAACAACTGATGGTGTTAAAAACACCTAAGGTTTCTCTAGAAGGTATAAAGCTAAGTGTAGTGAAAATTATATCCAACTCTCTCCTTTTCTCCCACCCACATCTTTATCTAGAATTAACTTCAGGGAGTTAACCTGAAGTCAAGAAGACAGTCCACAAAAAAGTTCTAGGGGCCATAGTGAAAGGAAGTGAAAGTAATAAAACTATCCCTAACTTACAGACATAATTATGTACATAGAAAATCTCAAGGAATTTACAAGAGCAACTCCTAGAACTAATAAGTGAGATAAACAATATTATAGAATACCAGGTGACAGCATAAAATTAATTGCATTTTATATACTAACTGTGTATAATTGGAAATTTAAAAAAATTAAATAATGCCATTTGTAAAAAGTATTCCAAATGAAATACATAGATAGGACTATAAAAAATGTACAGGATCTCTATGCTGAAAACTACCATAAAGTTGGATGAAATAAACACCTAAATAATGGAAGGACATACCATATTCATGGATTGGCATATTTAAGATAATAAAAATGTCAGTTTTCTCTAAATTGATCTATATATTTAATGAAATTTTAATGAACATCCCAACAGAATTTTATAATTTTTATAAAGACAAGCTTATTCTAAAACCTATGGAAAAACAAAGAAGTATAACAGCTAAAACAATTTTGAAAAAGAAAAATAAATTTGGAGGAATCATACTACCTTAATTTAATCTGTCTATCCATCTATTTATCTATTAAATTTGTCCAGAAGAAAGAGTCCAGAAGTAGGTTGCCATAGTTTATTTTATGTTTCTATAACAAAATGCTTGATGCTGGGGGGGTTTCATTACAAAGGAGAAAGGTTTATTTACATCACCATTCTGGAGGTCCAAGAGTATGACACTAGCCTCAACTTCAGGTGATAGCTTCACAGCAGATAGCATCATGTGGCAGGAGGAGGAAGGTGGGGGGGTGTTGGCATGATAACAAAGGAAGCAGGAGTGAAAGTTATGGAAGTCAAACTCACGTTATAATAACCCTATTTGGAGGTAACTATTCCAGACCAGAGAGAGTAATAACACACTCTTGTGAGACCTGAGTCCTGTGAGAAAAGCATTAATCCCTGTTAAATAGCTGATCACCGCCATTTGCAGGCTCCACCACCTCAGTATGATCACATTGGAGACCGGGTTTTCAGGACATGCACCTTTGGGGGTCAAAAATATATCAGAATCACAGCATAGACTCGCACTGTTGTGGCCACTGCATTTTCTTTAATTCCTCTCTTTAGTGAAATATATTTTAAAGTATACAATTCAGTGTTTTTTTGAAATGTTTACAGAATAGTTCTACCATCATCATATTCCAATTATGGATGATTTTTAATCACCCCATAAAGAAATTTCACACCCACTACCATTCACTCTTCATCCCCCCCCTCCTGGCCAATTACATTTTTACAAAGATGCAAAAGCGATGCAGTGGAGGAAGAGTCTTCTTTTCAATAAGAAATGAAAACCTTCACAGCCAGGCGTGGTGGTGCACATCTGTAATCCCAGTACTTGGGAGGCTAAGACAGGAGGATCACATGTTGGAGGCCAGCTTCAGCAACTTAGTGAGACCCTCAGCAACTTAGTAAGACCCAGTATATTGGTCAGGGTTCACTAGACTAACAGAATTCACAGAATGAGTATATGGATAAAGGGATTTATCAGATCAGCTTACAATGTAGTCCCGAGTTCCGACTGCACGTGGAGAGTCAGTGGAACCAGTAGCTGGTCGGGCAGTCTAAGAGCTCTTCGGAGAAACGATGGTGAAGTTTCAGTTCAAAGGCTGGAGGCCGATGATCTCAGACGAGAGCAGAAGATCTCAAGAAGCTCTTCAGAGAACGAAGTTGGAGGTCGACGATCTCAGACAAGAGCAGATGCGTTTTCTTCGGAAAGAGTCGCGCATCCCTCTACGCGGCTTTCTCCTTCTTTTATCTAAGTCCTGCACCTATCAGAACCCTGCTGCCTACATTTAGGGCAGGACTTTTTGTTTAATCTGCTGTTACACACCCAAAGTCACATGATCTTGGGTGTGTCATGATCCAGTCAAGTTGACAAATTAGATTAACTATCACACCCTGTTTCAAAATAAAAAAAAAAAAGAAAATCGGGCTGGGGGTGTAACTTGGAGGTAGAATGCCCCTAATTTCCAGTACCAAAAAAAAAAAAAAAGAAATGAACCTTCACCTAAACCTCATACCTTATATAACAATGAAATCAATGTGAGTTACCAATCTGTCAATTATAAGTTAAGGGAAACTTTTATAAGAAAACAGAGAACATTTCTTCAGAGCATGGAGTTAATCATTGACTCTTAGATCTAACAACAAAAGTATGATCCATAAAAAAAAATTGACAAACTTGACTTCATAGACATTAAAACTTTTGCCTTATGAAAGAAACTGTTAAGAAAGTAAACAACAACAACAACAACAACAACAAAAAACAAGCTAGAGATTGGGAACTTTTTGAAAAAAGAAATTTTGTTAAAGTTTACATATTGTGGGATTTCATTAACAGGACATTTCTAAAGCGATGGAGGTATAGTAAAGAGCAGATCAATACCTTTCAGGGGTTAGAATTAGCAAGGAGTGACTACAAAGGGTTAGCATGGGGTAATTTTCAGGGTGAAAGAACTATTCTGTGTGCTTATAGTAGTGGTTACAAGAATTTATGCATGTGTTAAATTTTTCATAGTTATACACAAAAAGTCAATTTTACTGCAAATTAATTTAAAAATAGAACACAAAAATAAAACAACTTTCTTGTATCTCAAGGGCTCTGGAGACAGACTAGCTGGCACCTGCTCAGGCTCCACTATCCGAAACCGGGTGAATTTAGAGTTAATTCTCACCCTCCGTTTTCCAATCTGTAAAGTGGGGATAATAACGTACCCATCATGTGGTGATGGAAAGTAGCTGAGATTGCTCCTGCACGGCACTAGGAGCTCAGTGAAATCAGCTGATTCTATTTTCTACTTTATCGAAGAAAGGAATGCCAATTGAAAAGATTACTCTTGCATTTTAATCACTGAATTATTAATATCAGGACATTTTAAGAAAGAGCAATAAAGAGGCAGCTTTGTGAGATCTTATCCTGAAATTACACCCAAGGCCAGGAAGGCCCAGGTTGTTCACCAGGGCCCTCAGCAAATAGAGGCCACTGTTCTACAACACCCCAAGGCAGCTGGTGTAGCTCCTTCTAGACTGTCTGATCCTACTGTTCCCCTGCTGGTTAACCTTGGAAGAGGTGTCAACAAAATAGGTTAAGAGAAACCCTTTTGAGAGGTCCCGAGTCTTCACTGAAGCTGTTTTCCAAAAGCTAGTATGAATCACCACTGTTGCTGTGTGTGTGTATGCACACGTGGCAGGCGTCTCTGCCAGTATCGCACAGCCACAGAAGCCAGGCATTTTAAACATTTGGGATTCCAATTCTTATCTTCCAGAGGTTGGCACCGAGAGCCCAGGACAGCTTCAAATGTAAATGCCTGATGTCACTGATAATCTATAACTGATAGAGCCGGGATTCCTGATTGAGCATGTCCAATTGCTTACATTAATGGAGGAGCTTTATCATGTGCCTCTAATCTTGGCCATCTGATTTGTAGCCCAGTTTCCCCCAAAATCTCTAGGCTGGCAAATTCCCCTGCACCTGCAATCTCCTGGGCTGCACCATCTCTCCAGGAGGCAGCGGAAGGTCAATTCCTGGGTCATTCTGTTTCTTCTAATCAACTCTAATAGCCCTTCCCTACTTGTCTCTTGAGACCTGTATTAAGTAAAGCTTCCTGGTGTGTATGTTAGGACTTGTTTAGAATCACATCTGTGACAGCAGGCTGAGAAAATGAAGTGGCTAGCTATAGAGAAGAAAGATACTCAGCAGCTCTGGACAAGTCTCTTGTGTCTTTTTGGCCTCGGGTTTCACAATATACATATACATATATACATATATATACATACATACACACATATACATACATGCATGCACATATATACAAATATATGCATATACATGTACATGTACATATACATATACATATACATATAAATATAAATATAAATATATATAGTAGACACTTCTTGCTCTTCAGTCTTGCCATGAAAGGTTGCTGCTTTAGGCAGCTCCCTGGAAATTATTCTGTAGTTCTTGCCATGGAAGGTCGCTGCACCAGGCAGCTTCCTGAAGATTGTTCCGTGGTTCGTGCCACGGAAGGTCGCTGCTCAAGGCAGCCTCCTGATCAGTAGTCTTCTCACATGATAACGACACAAAGTCTGATATAACAATTACATTTAGTAATTGGGTGTCGGGGAGGAGATAGAGACAACAAATTCTCCCATCCTCTGTAGCCAGCACCTCACTTTTATAGAAATTTTAGACAAGGCATCATAAAAGTTAATCAAACACAGAAACCAACAATTGTCATGAGTTACAATAAAGAAGATCAGTGAGGCAGACATGTGACAAGCTGGGAGGAATGAGGGATTAAGCATTACTGGGTGGAGGGGGCATCAAAGACCCACACCTTCGAGGTTACACCAGGTCCCTTGGAATCCCACCCAGCCAAATACCTTGTATTCAAACTGAGCTGGTCCAAGATTATAATCTCAGTGTGTGTTCTAAGACAGCCCTCATCACACACACACACACACACACACACACACACACACACACACACATATATATATATATATATATATATACATATACTGAGGGAATTGGATCAGATTATATCTAAGGTCACTATGAGTTTTAATATTTCAGGATTCTGATTCACACATACATTTTTTGTTGTTGATGATGTTTTTTAAAAACATTCCTTGCATTGTAAACATTGATCCTGTATGCTCCTTGGTCCCCTCCCCCAAGCAATGGTGAATGCATGTAAATTCAATTAGAAATACTATGATCGTTGTTGTATGATTCAGCATGGCCACAAAGAAATTAGGTATTGAGTTATCAATACATTAACATTGATCAGTGGTTACTGTCCAGTGAAGATTTTATACGAAGCATAAACTGGAGCTTTGGAGAACCAGAGAAACTCATGTTCATATCAGAAGTGAACGAAAAGAGCCGTGTGCATGCCTGTAATCCCAGTACTTGGGAGGCTGAGACAGGAGGATTGCAGATTCGAAGCCAGCCTCAGCAACTTAGGCCCTCTGCAATTTAGTGACGCCCTGCTTCAAAATTAAAAATAAAATAGGGCTGAGGGTGTAGCTCCGAGGTAGAATGGCTCTGGGTTCAATCCTCAGTATCACAACAAAGAAGAAAAAAAGGAGTGATTGAAAAGGTATTCGATTAAAATGCATGTATTGTCTACTAGGAGGTGGGGGAGGAGGAAGAGAGAGTGGTGGTGATTGAAAGGCGAGGGAGAAGCCTGAGGTTCACTAGCTTCCTGTGCCAGCACAAATCACAACCACACCACCCTCTCCTTTGTGCGTTGACCAGAACATGCTAGCTACTCACCGTCCAAATCCTCTCTTGAACTAGAGAGATGTACGGCAGAGACAGCATCTTTAAATGAGCAGGGAGCGACGGAGTGGCCTTGCTGTTGTTCCTGGAGGAAGACAGAGACTTTCCTGTGCAGCTCCTGGCACCAGGGCATGTTGATGGAAGATGGGATGATGAGGACAAAGCCTAGATGAGCTGGTCAGGTCTGATGCATTTTCTCCAGTGTTGACAAGTTTACAACCCCATACTCAGGAATGTCGGGCCTTCTCAGGAGGCGATTGTACGAGTGTGAGGCCACTCCTTGGCCTCTCCCCACCCTTCAGTTGGGAAGGCTGGAGGGTCAGTTTAGGATTAGGAACATGGGACTTCTGGGAAGACAAGAGGTCGGGTCTTGACTGATATTTACCAATGAGATGGTCATTTTACCCTCTGCCATTTATGTCTTTGCTATTTTAACCTGAGAAAGTCATTTTAAGCAGTCATTAATTTTTATACTTGTGTTAGAGCATTGTAATTATACATCCTAGTGAGGTGCAACGTGATACAAACACACATGCACACTGCACTTGGTGGATTTCCTTCTGCATCCCACCCCTCTCCCTCCTCCCTCCCCTAACATGTTAATGAGATTGGTAGTGATACTTTCAGATATTACCATAGCATTATTTGAACTCTTTTCTTCCTCAGCCCTCCTTTCCCCCGTTCCTTTCTCCCTCCTCTAGTAGCCTTCCACTGTTCTACTAGTCTCCTCATTTATCTGCAGTCCCTTTTGTTTCCAGTTTTCTCTCTAGCTTCCACGTATGAGAGAGAACACACCACCCTTGACTTTCTGAGACTGACTGATCTCAGTTAGCCTAATATTCTCTAGTTCCACCCACTTTCCTTCAATGACATAATTTTGTTTTTCTTAATGGCTGAGTAAAATTCCTTGTTGTGCATATATCACAATTTATTTATTATTTGGTTGAGCAAATATATATTGAATTCCTGCCATAACGTGCATGGGGCTAAGTACCAGGATTACAATGAGACATGCCTCCTGCTTTTATTAACCTCAGAGACTTAATTATTACTAATAATAGTTGACACTTATCAAGTTGGTGTCCGGCCATATACATTTCATTGATTATGATACCTAATCCTCCCAGCACCCCCAAAATAGTTATTATTATCCCCATTTGGCAGATCAGGAAACTTAGGCTCATATTAGGTAATTTATTCAAACTTATTGGTCAAGTGGTTGAACTAGGACATTTAGTGTAGAGTTCTAAGATTTAACCATGGTATAACACAGCATCTCTTGATTTTCTCATCTGAAAATGTAGATATTACTCTCTATCTACATGTATTTCATAAGCTTTTTTGGACATATTCAGTATACTAAAGGCATTGATGAAATTCATTGACATATTATAATGGGCCAGCTGACGGGTGATAGAAATAGCACAGAGGTGGATACCACCTTGCCCAGGTGTGGCCCTAGGTGTACCACTTCACCTCTGAGAGTCTCAATTGCCTCATTTGACCAAGGGGAGAACATTAGGCACACTCTGTCTCTCTAGAAGGTTGTTGTAGAGCTCAGAGTATTGTGAATGTACGATGCTATGTACATTGAAAAGGGCTCTGAGAAGATAAGATCTGTATCAATGTTCCGTGACATTTATATTTTGATAGGCATCATATGGAGTCTCAAGGTGTTCTTTATTGTAATCCCATGTTTATTAATGCCTGAGAGTTTGAATCTTGTCTTCCTAAGAAGGGAAGTTAAGCAGAAGGAGCAAGGGCATAGTCATCTCACAGAACAGTGGCGTGGCAAGGTGGCTTATAAACTTTGGCATGCATCAAAATGCAGTGTCTGGGTCCTAGCATCCAGACCTCTAATTTGTTGGCTCTACACTGAGTGCAGGAGCCTACACTGCTAAACACACTCCCTGTCCTAGTTTATTTTTATTCAGTCAGTACTGAGACCAGTTTGTGACAATCTCTGGTCTTATAAAGACCATTCCTTTACAGACTGAACATGGACACCGGATCTGGCTTCTAGGGAAACATTCTTCCTGAAACATTCCCCTGAAAATTCATTCATTCATTCAACAATTACATTTTTGGGGTGTATTCATTCATTCATTCATTCATTTATTCATCCATTCAACAAGTATGTATTCAGTGTGTTCTTTGTGCCAAGAAATGTCTCTGGTACTGAGGATACTGCAGTGCACCAAGCGTTTGACCCCATTCACTGATATTCTAATGGGGCAGATGGAGGATAAAGTGATAAGCATATCCGTAAATGATATTATGGATATAGTCTGCAGGAAAGCAGATGTGTGGAAGTAAATTGAGCAGGATAAGGGGCTACAGAGCTAGAGGTGGGGCCAGCCTCCCTCATAAACTGACGTTCGAATAAAGACATGAGGCTGTGAGAGGGGCTCTGCAGGAAACTGATGGAGCATAATTTGGGGAGAGGAGAGAGCAGATTCAAAAGCTCTGAGGCCAACATGTGCTTGTCACATTCAGGGGACAGCACAGAGGTCGGGGGACTGATGCACAGAAAGAAAGGGACATACATGATCTCTCAGCTTAAAATTCTGCTCATCTCCCAGCTCCTAATATCATAACCTGGCATTTAAAGCCCCATGTGATGTGGCTCCAATCTCCACCTCAGCCTTTTCCACACTACTCTCTACACTGTGCTCAGGTGAAGCTGACCCCTGGACTTCGCACGGCCTTGCTGCCTCTCAGCCTTTCCTGTCCTGAAGGTCCTCTAAAGCTGTAGTCTTCATGAGGAGTAATTTTGTGCCTTGTTGTGCCCCAAGACACCTTTGGCCATGTCTCCAACTCTGTTTTTTTTCTATTGTCACTATTATGGGGTTTTACTGGCATTCAGTGGACAGAGGCCAGTGATGCCATACATCTCCCCAGTGCCCAGGACTCCTCCCACCACAAGGAAGTATTTGGCCCAACATGTTAGTAGCACCACGGCTGAGAAACCCTGGTCCAATGCTTCCTTATTCTTCAAATCTGGGACCTCTTTTGTGCATTTTTCCAAAGCCCCTGACTGCCCGCTAGGATCCTCCCTCTCTGCATTGAGTGAACCTAACATCAAATCTTTTGTCCTTGTGTCTATTCTGACATGATTATGTGCACAAGTTTTGGAATGAAACAGCCTGGACTTCATCCCCAGCTCCATCTATGATATCTCTATCTATAGGTACCTTTTCCTTATCTATAAAACATGACGAACAACCTCCTCTACCTCATACATTGTCGGGAAAATTAAATGAGCTAGTGTATGCCGGTCCCTCACCACAGTTCTTGAAACAGGGCTTAATAAATATCAGTTATTAGCTGGGCATGGTGGCGCACGCTTGTAATCCCAGTACTTTAGGAGGCGGAGACCCGAGGATCCGGGTTCGCGGCCAGCCTCAGCTCTCTCTCTCTCTCTCTCTCTCCCTGTTTCTCTCTCTCTCTCTCTGTCTTTCTCTCTCTCTACTTAGTGAGGCCCTCCGCAACTTCGTGAGACCCGGTTTCAAAATAAAGTATAAAAAATAGGGCTGGGGGTGTAGCGCGGAGGTAGAATGCCCCTGGGTTCAATCCCCGGTACCGAAAAATAAATAAATAAATAAATAAAATCAGTTATTATCATAATGGCAATTGTTTCATTTCCTTAACTGACTTGTATGACTCTGGAAGGCACTGATTACATCTTATAGTTTTATAGTTGTGTTTCTTATACTCCTTATAGCTGCAAAGCCAGATAAACTAGAGATGTTTACCAGAATTTTCTTGGTAATGGTGAGGTATGAGTAAATCTTTGGTATATTCTCCAAAATGGTGGGAGTGCGGGGTAAGCATATTTTCCTTTGCGACAATAAACTGCTCATCTATGTCAATGAACGAACTCTTCCAGTCTACCAGTGCAAATTCTTGATCCAGGACAATTCTGTCTCTGGGCCTGCACCTGAGTTTCAGGGGCTAGTTTTCCTCCTTTCTGTGTTAAAGGTGATAGAAGAAGAAATGGTCAGAGTAAGAAGTTAAGTAGAGGCTGAACCTAATAAGAGTCACATCTGTGTGGGGCATTGATGGAGAAAGTACGAAGGAGAATTGGTGCATGGTCTGAAGACAGAGTGAGGAGATCCCGGAGAGGACACAGTCCCATATGGTTGACCAGAAGTCTCTCTCTCTCTCTCTCTCTCTCTCTCTTTCTCCCTCTCTCCCTCTCTCTCTCTCTCTCTCTCTCTCTCTCTCCTTCTAAACAACTTGCAGAGTTTCCACCTTCCACTCTAGAGACCAGAAGAGTGAAACAAAACACACAGAGACTAATATATGTCTGCAAGCAAATGCATATTTCTTCATTATCATGTAATTTATCATTTAAGCAAGACAAAATTTTCACTCATGGAACCCACTTAAATAGAGAGATACTTACAGAGCTCCAAACTGTGACCCTTCCTCACCATTCCTAACTCAAGACTTCTAGGAACATCGGGAAAGGTTCCTTATGGGCAGAACAGGGTCCAACAGGATGCTGGTGACCAGGGAAGGACTGCCAGTGGGATAGGTATACTCCAACCACAGCTGGCTCTTTCCAGCTGTTTGGACACATCACACCTCTTCCCACCTTGGGGTCCCTGCACTTGTTTCCCCACCAGCTTCCTGGCCTCTCTCTTCTCCTGCCCTAAGCTTGCTCACCCTTGAACCATAATTTAAATTTCTTTTCCTTGGAGACAAATGATCTCACTTCCCTGGCCCAAGTCAAAGTTTCTTCTTATACAATTTTATATGACCTTCCATTCCTGCTTCCTGACACTTGTGACCCTTGAAATAAGATTAATATATATTTTCTTCCCTAACTTGTAAAGCCCCCAATAAGAGCAACAACCAAGACTATCTTGTTCATCACCTTCTGTGCTCACAACAGTACCTGAAACACAGTAGTCTCACAATAAATATTTATGGAATGGATCAATGAAGTGGAAGTTTAAAGTCAGGTGTTTAAAACCAAATCTGTCACTTACTTGGCATATGACCTTAAGCAAGTGTTTTCTTCTATAAAATACTTCAGACCTACAAACCTTTTTTGTGCATGATTCTGTTTAGTTCTTACCACATCCAGTTGAAGAAATGGGTCCTCCTCCTCCTCCTCTTGCTCCTCCTCCTCCTTCTTCACCAGGAATTGAACCCAGGGACATTCTACCTCCAAGCTAAACACTCAGCCCTTTTTATATTTTACTTGGAAACAATGTCTTGCTAAGTCGCTAAAGGTCTCACTAAATTGCTGGGGCTGGCCTCCACCCTGTGATCCTCCTATCTTAGCCTCCCAAGTACTGGGATTACAGGCATGAGCCATTGCACCTCTTTTATGATCTATTTCTTATGGAGGGAGAACTAAGGCTCAGAGAGGTTAAATATTGGGGCCAAGTTTATACAGTCTGCAAACCATCAAGCTATAGTGATGTCTCAATTTCCCTACCTGTAGCATGAAGGTGTTGAGCTAATTAAATACCGAACCCCCTTTTAACTCATATTTTAAAATAACAATTCTAAAATTGAAGTAGCAGCAGTGAGATAGCATGGCTAGGGGTAGGGATAGATAGATAAAGATCTGTTTAAAATAATTATTAATGATGTAGGTCCTGGGACCTGAGAGGCAGGGACAGGGCAACAAAAAGAAGTCCCACCGACAAAAGGTGACACATGTGATCTCATTCCAGTTTATCTAATAAATTAAATGATTCCAGCCTGTGTTAGCAGCTGGCGCACCTCTTTCTTTACAGGACTTGACAAAGACCAGGCAGGAGTCAGTAGTTGGGCAAAAGCTAAATGATGCATTCTGAACATGGCATATCATTTATAGTCACTCCAACCCCCCTCTTCCCCGGCAAGTATTTTTTTTTCTTCCTTTTCTCTGGGTTTTCTCGCTGTTTGACAGTAAAGCAAATGGGCTCTGTCTGGTGAGGAATGAAAGCACACCCCACACCTCGCTTTGCTTGCCGCCTCCGTTGAATTGGGTGTGACTTCCTGAGTAATGGGGAAGACATTGCGCAGGTCCTCCGGCCCCCTCGATGGTCTCCATCTGGCTTTGGAGAAGTTTGCTTTCAGGACGCTGCTGTAAGCAAGGGGAGAAGTGATGTTGGGGGGCAAGGTGACAGCGAGTCACCAGGAAAACGGGCAGGCAGGGCTTCCTTTGGATCTCTGGACCGGGAGCCATAGGTAGTGAGGAATGTGGATGCCTGTGTCCAGCTGTGATGTCTTGGATTCCTCCTCAGCAATGTCACCAACGTGCGACTTTGGCACACTCACTCTCCTGGACTCGGTGTTTCCCCAACTCTAAAGACAAGACAATAGAGTGACGGGGGCCACGGAGGCTTAATTATTCTTTGCAGAGGATGTGTATATTTTTGGATGAATGATGCAATCAAGATGCTGTGCAAAATATTATCATTTTGCCTGTCAGTTAGCAAGATGGCTTACACCTGTCACTAAATATTGGGTGATCCCTAATCAAGGAGGAGCTGTAAATATAGGGAAGGAGGAACAGGAAGTCGGAGGAGGGCCATTTCGTGGAGATAACAGCTCTGCAGTCCAATTGACCACACTTCAAATTTTTTGTTATTCCTAGCATTAGCTACTGGGGCAGATTAAAGATGGCCATAAACTATTTTTTCTCTCTTCCTATCAAAAGGGGACATCTGTCTCCCTTTCCTTTGAATCTGGGCTTCAGCAAGCAATGTAGAAACAACATTAATGCAAACCTGATCTTTAAGAAGACTGGGAGCTCTGCCTTGGTCTCTGAGAACCCTGGGCCACCATTTAAAAAGTACAACTAACTTTCTGAAGCAACCGAGTGTATACATCCTGTGTAGGTGGAGAGTAGTCACCAAGGTGCCAGGTATGTGACTTAAGACTTCTTGGGCCTTCTTGGACCTTGAGGCCAGGCCAGCTGCCAGCTGAATACCACTGAATGACCCAGTTGCTGCCACATGGAACAAGAGAACCACTCAGCCGCTCCCTGCTGGAGTCCCTGATCCACAAACCATGTGGCCTAACCCTAACCCTAACTATCATAGTTACCATTTCTTGTGTATGCACTGTACAGCAGCCACTATGCCTTCTTTACATGTTACTCTAAAGTATAATTAGTCTAGATTTACACATGAGGAAATTAATTCCTACATAGAGCAAGCAACAGAGAAGGATCTTGGATTTGAATCCATGTCTACATGAGGCTGGAGCTCACCCAGAGGATGTCTCCATGACAACCCCAACCCAATGGCCCATCTTTTCTCAGGGCCCACACTGGTGTGTGAGGTGTTCATGTTAAGGCTTTCTTCTTTTGTGCTAAGCATTTTCCGCAAATCCATTCTTATGTAAGCATGGCAGGGCACGCTATCATTCATTCACAAGTCAAAAATAACAATTCGCTCTCAGATCTTCCAGACATGATCGCTAAACAATTCTCTGTTCCAAGTTCTCTGCTTTATCTCACTTAATTCCCACCATGAACTATGAGAGAGGCTCTACCATCCTTTTAGAGATTAGGCCCGAGATGACCTAGCTGCCTCATATTGAGCTCAGATTGACCCCTGGGCTTCTGTTCTGATGGAGTCTCAGGCTGGGTATATCCGTGAGTTTCCTGCATAGTTATCTGTGACCACACCCTGTCCGGTCTAGTCTGACTAATAGTAGGAGCTGGATTTCCATAGATCCTGGACAGATTGCTGCTTGTCACGCCCAGGTCAGTTATTTGCTTCCCCTGTGGCCAAACAGGCAAAACCGTGAATAAGCACATGGCTTAAGGACAAGTGGCTCTGCTCCGGGTCCACGCTCGCCAATCCCCAGACTGGTGACAGTGGACATACAGAGGTGATAGGTCCATAGTGACGCTGGCTCACTGGGGACAAATGAGCTGAAGCTCATATAGCTTACTTCTGGCAGGTGAATCGTGTAATTGTCAAATGATCTTGGAGCTAAAGGGACATTTGGACATGACTTCTCCTGCTCCTTACTTCCAGCCAAGTGAACTACCATCAGCCGTCCCTTGTGGATGTTTTATGGGTCTCGGCAACCACCACCCTCCTTGCCTCTGTCACTCTGCTTTGGGACACTGGGCTTCTTTCTCTTTCGTGTGTATGCCAAGCCTGACCCTGGCTCACAGCCTTCGTATTTGCTGTTCTCGGACCCAGAAAATGCCCTTCTTTCAGATCTCCCCCCGGTTTGCCTCCTATGATGTGGTAGTCACTTAAAGAGTACTTACCAAGTGCCAAGCACCATCCTAATCTCTGTATGCACATTAACTCATCATATCTTCAAAGAGTCGTGGGAGGAAACTGAGGCATGGGAAAGTTAAGTCACAAGGTGAAAATTAAGCACAAGCTTACACAGTTGGAAAGTTATCTTGCCAGGATTTGGACCCAGAGAGTGGCTCCAGAGCCCTTCCTCTTATCCCTGACACCACGTTGCCCCTTCTTCCCAACATTCAGGCCTCCACTCAAGGTCACGTTACACTGTTCCCTGTTCTCCGCAGCACTTAACAGTATCTGAGCTTGCTGTATATATTTGTACATTTGTTTTTGCTTAGATTTTTATGCCCCTTCCCTGGCATGTGTGCTCGGTACACGCAGGTACCTTGATCTGTTCTGTTTACCATTGTATTTTTAGTGCATTTATTGGGTAAATGGATACAGACTCACAAAATTAGGTAATATTTGGGGTGAAAAAGTGATGAGCAGAGTGATGGCCCCAAATCCATCGGACCCCAAATTGATTTCCCTTGCCTCTTCACCATTTTTTCCCCAACTTCTGTTCTTTCTTAAAGAACTGGCACATTTGGGCAGGGAGAGCACACATCATAACAAGAACATATCTACTTCTGAGTCTGTTGGTGTCTGCCAACAGTAGTGAGGCCTTGGGCAGAACAGTTAGTCATTCAGGGTCTGTTTTCTTTCTTGAAAAATAGGGGACATTTTTACTTTTTAAATTTTTTTTTACTAGGCTGATGAAATAGCAGCAATAGTGGTAGCAGTCTTGGCTGATGTCACTTGATCCCACCTAGGTCCCAGGCATTGTCCCGAGCCCATTTTACGGATTATCTAATTTTGCACACCCCAGTCCCCTGTGCAGCGGGAGAGTTATCAACCCAGTGGTACAATAGGAAATAGGCACAAAGAAATTTGGTATCCTGACCAAGGAAGAATCATATTTCAACCCAGTGCAGTAGAGTTCCCCAAACTGAGCTGTTAGCCATTATGAATGTGTGTGTGAAGTGCTATGAAAAATGTCAGTGATTATCATTGTAATGAAGTGTTGCATAATGTGGGCTTGGTGATTGCTTCTTGGGGCTTAAATCTATAGCCAGAAGCAGGGCTGTGTTTGGCCCGCCCTGGGTTGAAGTTAGCATCTTGTAACAGATGTGCTTCACCCTGGCAGGGGGCTGACAAGATGACAGAATATTGCTCTCAAGTTGGCAGGGTGGGCAGAGACAAGGCAAAAAAAAATAATGAAGGTTAAACCATTTGAAGGTTTCATGGAGCACAAACGTCTTCCTTTCCCACCAAATATTAGCTGGCATTTAAAGGAAATTATATAACTGTGCAACTTCCATATAATAAATTGGCTTGCAGCTGGTACTATATGTTCCACATCTTTTGAAAGAGTAGTGCAATATGTTGGTAGAATAAACACAGTTGCATCTTAGCACATAAAAATTGAGATAGACATTAAGATGTTTGTTTCCTGTTGTGCGTACCAATAAGAGATATTAGAATCATTTTTACTGATTATAGTAATACATGTTGCTATTGAAGTGAACAGCCTCACTTATTAAAAAAATTAGGAATATTATTAGCTTCTTTGCATGATAGTAGTTCCTCATGCATTTTTAATGTTTCGATCTGGAGAACTCATTGACATTTTATATTGAAATATGTAGGATATTATCCAGGAGTGGTGGCACATACCTCTAATCACAATACTTGGAAGGCTAACACAGGAGGATTGTAGGTTCAAGACCAGCCTCAGCAACCTAGTGAGACCTTCAGCAACATAGTGAGACCATTTCAAAATAAAATAAAAAAAAAGCCTAGGGTGTAGCTCAGAGGCAGAATGCCTCTTAGTTCAATCCCCAGGCGCACGCGCGCACACACACACACACACACACACACACACACACACACACAAAATATGGAGGATATTGTGTTGCAACATGACCACTTAGGGACTAGAACATGTCAAGACAGTGGCAAAGAGGATCAGAGGCAGGGCTCCAGACAGACCGAACCAAATATTTCAGAATTCAACTTTTATAATTTATAAATATGATACCTTAGGAAACAATAAAAACTAGAATTTGGATAATGTGTAACAGTTTACACAGATGTTTGCATACCTTCTTTCATTTGATGGTAGAGTTCATTATCACCATTATAGATGTGTAAATTGATGTATAGGGAAGACATGTTGTGTACGTATATATTTTGGAAATTACTTATCAGATATATGGTTTTCTATACAAATACTTTCTCCCATTCTATAGGTTGTCTTTTTGTTTTGTTGATTGTTTCCTTTGTTGCACAGATGTTTTTTAGTTTGATGTAGTCCCACCTGTATACTTTTGTTTTTGTTATCTGGGCTTCTGGTATCATATCCAAGAAATCATTGCAAAATCGATGTCATGGTATTTTCCCCCTAGGTTTTCATCCAGAAGTTGTACAGTTTTAGGTACATGTGTGTGGGGGGGTGCTGGAGATTGAACCCGGGGGCATTCTACCTCTGAAGTACATCCCCAGTCCTATTTAATTTTTTATTTTTGAAACAGGGTCTTGCTAAGTTCCTGAGCATCTTGCTAAATCACTGAGGCTGGTCTTGAACCTGCATTCCTCCTGTCTTAGCCACCCAAGTATTAGGATTACAGGTGCATGCCACCATGCCCGGTTTAGGTACCACATTTAAGTCTTAACCCATTCTGAATTGATGTTTTATGTTTGGTATAAGATAAGAATCCAGTTTTATTCTTCTGCTGTGGATATCCAGTTTTCCTAAAACCATTTTTTGGAGAGACTATCCCTTCTCCATTGTGCATTCTCAATATCCTTGTTGACAATCAGTTGACTCTATACATGTGGACTCATGTCTGGGTTCTCTGTTCCAGTTCATTGGTTTATATGTCTGTAATTATGCAAGTGTAAGATTCTTTTTATTAGTATTACTTTGTAAGTCCATGTTTAACAAGACATTTATCACATGGTAAATGTGAAATAAATATTGATGTAATGTATGCAGGAATGAGTGAATACCAGGAACATGATTCTGTTGGCCAACTCAATTGTAAAGATCAAATAACCCAATTTGAAAATGGACTAAGCATTTGAAAAGACATTTATCCAAAAAAAGACATCTAAATGGCCAAGAGGTATATGAAAGAATGCTCAGTGTTACTAATCACCCAGGAAATGCAAATCAAAACCACAATGAGATACCATATTATATCCATGAGGATAATTCTTTTTTTTTATTGGTGCATTAAAATCATACATCCTGCCGAGCATGGTGGCGCATGCTTGTAATCCCAGTACTTTGGGAGGCGGAGACCAGAGGATCCGGGTTCGTGGCCAACCTCAGCGCGCATGCGTGCAATCGACCGATTGATCGATCGATCTATCTCTCTCTCCTCTCTCTCTCTCTCTCTCTCTCTCTCTTTCTCTCTCTCTACCTGGCGAGGCCCTCCGCAACTTCGTGAGACCCAGTTTCAAAAATAAAGCATAAAAAAATAGGGCTGGGGGCGTAGCGCGGAGGTAGAATGCCCCTGCGTTCAATCCCCGGTACCGCAAAAAAAAAAAAAAATCATACATCCTGATGGGTTTCAGGGTGATAGAAGTATACATGCACACATCAGTCAATTAGCCCTCCCCCAATTCCTACCCCCATTCCCTCCCCCTTCCCTCCTTCTCCTGCTCAGCATAGTAGTTGACTTTGATATATTTGTGTGTGCACATCCTGAGCATTAGGGTGTTTCCCTCTTCCCCCCTCCCCTCTCCCTCAATTAGGTGACTTTCTTTACTTATCTGAGGTTTTCTCCAACTTTGTCTGGAGTCCCCCATGAGGGTAATTCTTATATTAAACAAGACAATAGGTGTTGGTGAGGATGTGGAAAAATTAAAACTGTATACTGCTGTTGGGAATGCAAAATGGTATAGCCACTATGGAAAACAGTATGGAGATTCTTCAAAAAATGGAAACTAGCAATCAGACAGATGCAAATCAAAACTACCCTGAAATTTCACCTAACCCCAATCAGAATGGCAATCATTAAAAACACAAACAATAACAAATGCTGGCTAGGATGTGGAGAAGTAGGAACTCTAATACATTGTTGGAGGGATTGCAAATTAGTGCAACCATTTTGGAACACAGTGTGGAAGATCCTCAGAAGACTGGGAATGAACCTACCATATGACCCAGCAATACCACTCCTGGGTATCTACCCAAAAGAATGGAAACCAAACTACCAGAGTAATGCATGTGTATCTATGTTTATAGCTGCACAATTCACAATTGCCAAACTTTGGAACCAGCCAAGATGGCCATCAACAGATGAATGGATTACACAACTATGGGCTATGTGCACAATGGAGTTCTACTCAGTCATAAAGAAGAACAAAATTATCTCATTTGCAGGGAAATGGATGAAACTGGAGAATATTATGCTAAGTAAGATTAGTCAGTCACAAAAAGTGAAATGTCAGATGTTCTCCCTAATATGTAAAAGCTAGGGAGAAAATGGGACATAGGAGGGACTCCAGACAAAAAAGGAGGAACCTTAGATGAGTGAAGAAGGCAACCTAAATGAGGGAGATGGTAGGGGAGAGAGAAGAGGGAAACACCTCAATGGACATGATGTACATATACAAATGTCAAAGTCAATCACTATGCTGACCATGGGAAGGTGGGAAGGGGGAGGGAATAGGATGTGAACTGGGGGAGGTCTAAATGAGTGCTGTGTGCATGTATGCCTCCACCACCCTGAACTTCAAGATATGCATGACTACAATGCCCCAATAAAATAAAAAAGAAATTGAAACTAGAACTTCCATAAAATCTAGCAATCCCACTTTTGTTTAATTATGCAAAAAATTGAAATCAGCATTTAGAAATATATATTAGTGCTCTTATGTGTATTGCAGGCCTAATCCTAATAGCCAAGACACAGAAATGACCTAAATGTACATTAACAGATAAGTAAATTTTAAAAAGTGGCTTCTGCATACCACAAAATACGATTCAGCCACTTTTTAAAAAGGAAATTTTGCAATATGCAGCAATGTGAATGAACCCTGGGGACATTAAGTGAAATAAGCCAATCACAAAAAAGACAAATTCTTTAGGTTCCACTTATACGAGGTATCTAAAATGATCAAATTAATAGAACCAAAGAATAGAATGTTGGTTGCCAGAGGCTGGGGAGAGGGAAAAATAGGAAGTTACTAGATAATGAGCATAAATTTTCAGACAAGCAAGATGAATAAGCTCTAGAGGAATACAGTACAACCCTGAATCTATAGTCAAAATAATGTGTCGTATACATAAAAATTTGTTACGAGGGTAGACCTCATATTAAGTGTGCTTATCACAGTAGCATATAAAAATACTAATTTATTATGTGTAAGATCATTAATAAAATCTTTGATAATTTTGGTAATGAAGATAAGCTAGTGTTATGCAGTGTAAATTGGTATACTCATTGGAGGGAGGCAATTTGAAAGTATCTGAAAAGTTTTGAGTGCACAAATTATTGAAGGCAGAAATTTCACTTCTTTCTATTAGAAAAACATGTATGCACAAATTCACCTTCAAATGTATGCATTACAACATTGTTTATTATATCAAAGAGCAACCTAAGTGTTCTCATTAGGAAAATGGTTAAATAAATACAAATAGAGGAATATTTTGCAGGAAATGAAGGAAGGATGAAAAAAATCTGTGTAGAGTGACATTTTAAGATTCCGAAAGCCTTTTGTGGTGTAAGAAAGGGAAAACTGCTTACGGTAGATATAATTGATATTTTAAAAAACAATAAGCTGTGCATGGTGGCACACACCTGTAATCCCAGTACTTGAGAAGCTGAGACAGGAAGATTGCAGGTTCAAAGCCACCCTCAACAACTTAGCGAGGCCCTTAGCAACTTAGCAAGATACTGTTTCCAAATAAAAAATAATAAAATAGGGCTGAGGGCATAGCCTGGAGGTAGAATGCTCCTGGGTTTAATCCCTAGCACACAAAAACAAAACAAATGAAAAAAAATAATATCCCCCCTTACTTGTTTATAGAGAGATACACATATGCATACACATACAAATTTCTCTCTCTCTCTCTCTCTCTCTCTCTCCCCCTCTCTCCTTCCCCCTCTCTCTCTTTGTCTCCTCTCTTTCTCTCCACAAGCACACAATAAAAAGTAGTCTGGAAGGTTCTGATCAACACAAATAGTTACCCCTCTGTTGTCAAAGAAAAAGACTTGAGAGTTAAGAGAAGCTTCTTCTTCATCTCTACTTTGTGTGTATGTTCTTTTTATTTATAGAACTAAAATTGAAATAAAAACTGTTTCATCTCATATGGTAATAACTCGTCTTTGAGGTCACAGAGGGATCTAGGCTCTGTAATCTACAGTGGTATTGCAGAGACATAAAAACAAAGCTTTACTCTAGACACCAAAGAGCCTCCTACATTTGTCTTCTTATACTGAAATGGCTAAAAAGAAATGGGAAACACCAATAATGTATCAGTTTGTTTCCTGAAAAATGGAAATTGTTTTCTCATTTTAAATGGTAAACCTTTTTGTGTGACCTTTGCACGTAATTTCGGGGAGTTTGTGGAGGGCACGTGAGGTTAGCTGGGCTGTGGTAATTACACTCTTCCTAGAGCCATATCGTGATTTCAACTGAGTAATTTGTGCTTAGTCAATTTCAACAGCCTTTTAGAAAGATGAGAGACTTTTGTTGAAATATAGAAAGATTGCACATAGAATCTTATATCTGCTCATTCAAAAAATCTCACTAAAATTATTAAATAAGGTAAATGAATAAACCTTAATGGAATAGAATGGCAATGGAGGTGTACCCCTCAATCTGTTTGCAAGAGAAGCTGATAAGCACCTGCTGTTGTATCTTCAGGTCCCCTGTGTCATTCACACTGAGACTAGACTCCCACTAGGTTGCTCCAAGCAATGACCGGGCATGGCAGGGAGCTAGAGCTAGATCATTTATGCCCAATGCAGGACTTCTTGTCGGCTTTCTTTGCTTGGGGACTCCCCATTGACCTGGCCAAGGATTTGTTAGAACTACACCATAGTTTTGTTACTGTTTTGTTGGTCACCGTGAGTTCTTTTCCTTAGCCCAGATAGATATCATGGGCCGGGAAATAAAGAGCCAGGACAAGCAGTTGGAATTTAGTGCAGGGCAAAAAGATTTATTATAAAAGCAAGAGTAACGTGCCACGTCTCAAAGGGGGAAGAGAGAGAGAGGGAGGGAAGGAGAGAGAGAGAGAGAGAGAGAGAGAGGGAGGGAAGGAGAGAGAGAGAGAGAGAGAGAGAGGGAGGGAAGGAGAGAGAGAGAGAGAGAGAGAGAGAGAGAGAGGGAGGGAAGGAGAGAGAGAGAGAGAGAGGTAGAGCAGAGACCAAACGGGATGTCTGCAAAGTTAAGGTCTTGAGGTTTTCTACCATTCTCCCACTCTTAGATTTCC
>PVJS01001718.1:78109-93341 GCA_004027185.1 Glis glis
AAAAAAAAAGAATGTAAGAGAAAACAGAGACATGTCAGGGAACAAAATGGAACTTAAATAAAGATTGTAATAACTTAAATTCTTAGATAAGCGAAGGGATTGCACCCATGAAACAACAATAATTAAAATTCTACAAAATCAAATGAAGAAAGAGCTCTTTGAAGTTAAAAATATAACAGTGGAAATCATTATTTAATAGAAGAGATTGAAGATGAAATTATGGGATCTTATAAAATGGAACAAAAAAGATAAAAAATATAATAAAAGATATACAAACTAGAACATTTACACAGACTATGTACTAGTCAGTTTTCTGTCACTATAACAAAATACCCACAATTATCAAATTATACAGAGAAAAGTCATATTATGGATCAGATTTGGAGATTCCAGTTCATGATTGTTTGGCCCTGTTGCTTTGGATGTGTGGCAAGGTAGGACATCATGGCAGGAGTATATAGTGGAGCAAAACTGCTTATATCATGACCAGGGATTAAAGAAAATGAGAAGGGTTTGGGGTCCCACAGTCCCCTTTAAGACATACTCCCAATGACCTAAACACCTCCCATTAGGCCTCACCTCTTAAAGGCTCTACTATTCCCCACCTTGAGGAACAAGCTTTTTATACATAAACCTTTGGGGACATTTAATGTCTAAATTATAGCTGAATACTAGCATCTCATGTCAATGAACTCAGAATGGGAGAACCTATAAACTGAAGGGAGTGAATTAGAGAAGACATGCAGGTTGCCTTTTCAGAAATGAAGCAGGTGTGACATTACAAATTTGAAAAGCCCCTAAGTACCAAGCATAATAATGAGCTCACATAAAGGCTTTAGGACACTTGAGTTAGAGACAATTTCACAACCAGGTGCAGTGGCACACACCTATAATCCCAGTACATGGGAGGCTAAGACAGGAGGAACACAGGTTCGAGGCCAGCAGGTGATAACGTAGACCCTGTTTCAAAAAAATAAAACAAAATAGGACTGGGGACATAGCTCAGAGTTAGAATGCCCCTGAGTTCAATTCTCAGCAACACACACACACACGCACACACACACACACACACACACCAAAAAGGGGGGGGGAGATTTCATAACTTCCAAAGAGAGAAATTGGGTATCATTTGAAGATAAGGTTTCTACAAACATAATCAGAAGGTAGATGGCAATGGATAATACTTTTATAATTCTGAGAAAAAATGGTCGATAACCCAAATTGTATACCCAATAAGACTATAGGTGAGGATGTAAACTAACAATATTTTTAGTAAAGCAAGATCTCAGAATATTTATTTACCATGCCTCTTCTGTCAGGAAGCTATTGGAGTGTGAGAGAATACTTAGGAAAAACGATAGACAAAGGAAATGAAGTAGGAGATTCAATATAGGAATGAAGATCTCCCAGATGATGAGTAAATGAGATCTCAGGAAAACACATATGTAGCTGACTGGGGTGGAGAGTTTCAGGAGAGATGCCTCCAAGAGAGAAAAACATGAATTGGAATAAGTTCCTGATGTCTTAGACCCTGTCAAGGATCTGAAATTTTGGATCAGTATCAGAAATACAAAGGCAATCATGAACTCTTGGAAACACATTTTTTTTTAAATCAGAAAGGAATTTGTAACTATTAAATGCTATGTGATGTAGTTGTTAACAAATAATCAGGGTCATAATGATGTAAACATTAGTACTGACTAGCCTCAAAAATATCATTTGATACTATTGAGGGGAGAGGAAATTGGGAAGAAAGAGGGAGGGAGAGAGCTAAACTGCCACATTCCTTTGTAGGAAACCAATAAATAATACTGGAAATGGGAAATAAATCAAGAAATGGCAGTGTAAGTGTGTCATTTAGAAACAGGAGAGGCAAATAACAGAAGTAACACTTAAGTGATTTGAAAGTGGCGACCTGCGGGAAATTGGAATCGGGGGAGGAAGGAGGCTGGAACAAGAGACAGCTTTTTTTCCACATGAGCTTTTGTAATTTTCGTTACTTTCTAAACCATATGGAGTACTACTTTGATAAAAATTTAAAAATAAATTTTATAAAAGGCACAGATTAGAAAAACGAGGCGAGAAATATCCCTCTTTGTCCTAAAGGATTATTCGAGGTAAAACTTCGCAGCTTCCTTAACCCCTTCGTTCATCTTCTGATGCGCCCTGGGGAAGACAGTAAAGCAGACCCTTTCAAGATCAAAAGTTCTGAATTTAGCTTCTTCCCTTTGTTTCTAAAACTCAAGCAACTTTTTTGTGCACTGTTTGATTTTTTTTGAACAAAAATCTTTCAGTTTTTTGGTAGAAATCAGGGATCACAACCATAAAAATAGACATGCTGATGTTTCTCGATGACCTGTATATATGCAAATAACCCTTTGGTAATACAATAAAAAAAGATTCAGTAATTCAATAAAATATGAATGCAGAAGAGACAGCCTGTAAGGTCTTTCTTGAAGACACTGAGCCAAGCATTTTCTATGGATCATTCCATTTAACCCTTTCTGCAAGTCTGGCAAGTAAATTCAGTTGTCATTTTCCTTTTGCAGATGGGGGCTGCTTAAAGCTGGTAAGTATCTAATTCTTCATCCTTCACTCTTCAAAATGTCATACAGCCTCCCAGATCCTCTGGGAAGAGTTACTAAGAGACACAAGCTCCCTTAATCTAATTAGATCCTCACAACAACTTTGGAATGAACACAGGGCAGGCATTAGTTTTTCCATTTCACAGATGAGAAAAATTAGATTTAAATAAGCACAATGATTTGTTCATATCCCAGGGGCAGAAAGTGACATTGTTGCTAAGAGCCTCAATCTTTCCACTCTGAGCCCAGAGGAAGTTTATCAATTAAAGAGAGATATTTACCTGTGTGGTAGTGAGCCTACATACTTCTCAGACTGTGATGAATCTGGAGACGATGTGTACCCACATCATACCCTTTCATCCTTTCTAGAGCTCAGACCAAGGAAATCGGTGTCTATAGAAGTTCTCTTTACATAGTTTCTTAAAAAGGGGGAAGAAAGTATATATTTGTATTTTTTATTTCATGTAATGCTATTCTTTTTCTTTTCATATAATTGAAAGTCAGAATTATTCCAATCAGCTTGGGCTCATTTCTGGTAATTTATACCCCGACACATCCAAATGTCACATTTCTAGCAGGGACCCAAGAACAACAATCACATGTAGAACCTGATTGCTCTCCAGGCCCATGGAATATGGCTGGAGAGGAGGGAGCTTTGCAAGGGAGCTCTTAAATTCCAGAGCGAGACTATAATTAGCTGTAATAGGACCCAGAGTAACTTCACTGCTATAATTCTCAGCAGGAAAACAATTATATTGCAGCCGTATAACTAGACAGAAATGCTGTAAATACAAAACATTCTCTGGAAATATATGCGCAATATTTCTAAATACATGGAAAATTAAGTCAGACACTCCTTTGCTAATTCTAATTCAGTGCATATGACTCCCTCCCTTTTCTTCAACGTTTTCCTGTGTTGCTCAGCTATGGATTTTCCATCTTAAGATATAAGGTTAAAAAAATCTCATCTAGAAAACATAATAAAGGAAATACGAATGATTTTTAAATCTGGTATGTCCCAGAGAGGTAATCTAGGGCAATAGGAGTCCTGGCTTAGAATCTGGGAGATTGGATTCTTTTTCTAGTTCTGCCTGTACTTGGGCCAATCATTTTATCCTAAAACTGTAGGATGGCAGCTTATGCATCATGTCTGATAAAATATGTGGCAGATATCTTTGTTATAACCTGTGTAGTATTTGTTTTTTTTAATGAGACATCATTTGAAAATCAAGTCATAGCACATAAAAACTGGGTTTCCAGCTTTCTCTAAAGAAAAAAATGCGAAGGTGTGGCTTCACTGGGTCCACAGTTCCTAACTGTACCAGTCAGCAGTCCCTGGTGCCTGGGGAGCTGGGAGCTACTGCTCTGTTGGATGAGGCACACATACACTGTCCAGTTTGCCACAGCATTTGACGGTCCATTTTGCTCCATTAGGTTGTCTGCTTTGAGATGAGTTTGCTCACCTATAAAACAGAGACTCTATGTTGAATGTTGCCAGGTGGACTTCTTCGGAATCCACTCATTCTTTGAGATCTACGATTCCACAGTGATGCTAACCAAAAGACTGATTTAGGGTTGACCTAATGACACAAGAACAATAATAACAAAGAGCTAAATTGTGTATTTTCCCTCCTTGGAGTTTGTGTTGCTATGCTGCTCATAGTCTGTCTTCCCCTCCCCCGGGGGAAAAATCATAATAAATCACAGACACCTGCAAAAACTGCAGTATCTCTCTGCTTGAGAATTTACACCAAGTTAAATGGATAGTTCTTTACACATAAAGCTATTTAAGCCCTCAGAATCTCTGGGTTTAGTGGGGTTAAATCAGAACCTTGACATCATTTAAACACAGTTTTATTTTCCTATGACCTCTGTGGCTCCTACATAATCCTAAAATCACAGCTATTCCAAAGGAGTCATTTCCTCCTGAATTCTGCTTTACAAAGAAGATACAGGAAAGGGCTCCACAGGCACAAAAGAGGGAAGAACACATTCCTGAGTTCAAATGTAGCAGGTTCTAGTCCACGTACAAAAGATACAATGCCCTTCACCCAGCATGGCCCCAATCATGGCTCCATGCCGAGAAAATCGCCAGTGAAGGATGCAGCGAGTGATTATTGAATAAAGGTTACAGTTTCAGGGCTCCCAAACCATCATTTTCTACCCTGGCACAGTTTGTCTTCAGGATGGGTAGGGGCGTGGACTTTCTCAAACTATCAGCGCTGTGTGAGTATCTTTGACTTAATTATCAAAATGAAATTCTCAATGTTCAGGTTTTTGTTTTTGTGGTGGTGGTACTGGGGATTGAACCCAGGGGCATTCTACCTCTGAGCTACACCCCTGCCCTTTTTATTTATTTATTTATTTATTTATTTACTTATTTATTTATTATTGGAGACAGGGTATCAGAAGGTCTCGCTAAGTTGGTGAGGCTGCCCTCGAACCTGCAATCCTCTGTCTCAGCCTCCCAAGTACTGGGATTACAGGCCTGCACCACCACACTCCTCCAGGCATTTTTTTTAACTGGCAGCCTGAAAAAGAATTGGCCTTCCATTCCAGGATTGGGATGAAATTCATTACTCCCGAGTTCATTACAACAATTATCTGTAGATTATGTGGGGTTTTCTTTGTAGAAAAATATGTTATCTCAAAATAGCAATCCTTCTTTTTCTTTTTCAATCTTTGTACCTTTGTATACTTCCTATGACTTTTTAAAAATCATTGCTATGGTTTAAATGTGTCCTCCCCAAAATTCATGTCAAAACTTCACCTCCATCGTAGTGGTGGATGAGAGGTGGGCCTTTTAGGAAGGGATCGTCATGAGAGTTCTACTCTAATGAATGTATAATGTTCAAATCAGAGTATACATATCTACCTCCTGAAAGCATTCAGAATCCTTTCTTCTTAGTCCATAGAGGTCTTCCTTATCTTTAATAATGCTTTTTGCCTAAGGTTAACTTGTCTATTATTAATGCAAGTATCTCAGTTTTCTTTATTATTTCCCTAACACGTATTTTTCATACTTTTACTTTTTATCCTTAACTACTTCTATACTATTAAATATAACTCACATTAGAAAGGGGTCAAATAGCTCGGATAACCTTTCAGAGATGTTCCAAAGCATCATAGGGCACCTGACCCCGTGATCCTGAATCTATCAGGCTGTCCCCACTTTCTTCTCACACGTAGTAGATGACCATATGTGTCACTCTCACAAAGCTCTGTCCATTGAGAAGATTTCCTCTCACGATTAGCTTTCTGGGACATTTCTTTGTGGGGCTTTCATTTATCTGCAGCCCATTTTCAGTTTGTATCCACATGTTAAGCTGTCTAGCCCATGAACCAAGCTGGACCTTCTTTCTCCTCAGCTCGATGGTCACAAGGGTCCTCCGTGCGATGTGGCCATGCTGGTGAGCAGGAGAAGCACTCGAGCAACACGTGTGGCTATCATGGGCATCAGAGGTGCCAGCTTGTGCTTCTTCTACTGGCCTCTTTTTTTTTTTGTACCTGATCCCCTATGTCCCGCATCCATCTTATGACTGATTATTTTATGAGCTTCCTGTACCTGTGACGTGGTGAGTGTGAAAGAACCCAGCTCATTATGAGCAATTCTGTTCACATGGACTCCTGATATCTCACAGCGAGCTTCTCTATTTCTACCATTGTCCTAGAGCATGACAGAAACTCTCCTAATGTTGCATAGTTCTCTGCTTCAAAAGATGTGGTTCTGCTCCACAACTCTAGTGTCGATAATGTAATTTTTTCTTTTGGGTTTAGCATCACTCTGTACCATGGCATTTCCCATGTGAATATTTTAAAAATCCTAACACTGCTGGGAAATATGACCAATGCCTCAGGACTGTGTGCACTACATCCCAAACCTATCATACAGTCTTGACCTGCTCTGGGCTGCACTCGCATGAGGCGGCCTTCCATGTTACTTGACAAAAGGTTCAAAGCAGCACTTCTAAGTGTGACACTTTATTGCCTCAATTCCACATCCTGCATCCCTACCCTCCTTCACCCTGACTGTGATATTGGAGTTGTATCTTGTGTCTCTTCTGCCAGCTCATATGTAGTGAGGCTTCGCCAGTAGAGGGAGCAGGGAGCGATTTCTCTTCCTAGTGCGGGTGTGTTTTCCTTGCTTCTTGCTCCTGTGATTCCCAGCTGGCAGGTGGGGTGTCCAGCGCACTCCTTGATTTCAGTGGGGGTGATGGTATTTTGGCATAGCAGAGGCCAAATGGAAACAATTTCTAAAAATGAGGTGAGCCCACCTTGCTACCATAAAGCGCAGCACGAAAATACTGAAAATCACAATGCCTGAGTCCACAGAGACCTTTGGTAGTGGTTGAATGTTTTCCTTAGAAACAAAGTTTATGGACAACCCACTAGAATATTGCTTGACCTATATAACCAAAAACCCCTCTAGGTTTGGTTGCAGAAAATCTGACTTGTGTCAGCACAGAGGCACGTTGTAGCCTTATTTCCAGATCTATGCCAATCCATATATGCGTAGACCTTGGATTGAAGGCAAGTCTGGATCTCCTTGAAGAAGGACTCTGTAGCATTGCCACATGTACAAACTGTAAATCTTCCTCCAAGACTTCTGCATGGAACCTGTGGCCAAACTAGAGTGATTGTGTATTGGAGGAAAAGGAACTACATATTCATATCAGGGATTGCTAGACACTGGCTGTGAATTGATGCTAATTCTTGGGGCCACAAAATAAGAACAATTAAATAATAGGTGGAATGTTTTTTTATGTCTTAATCTTAGTAGGTACAATTCGCCCCCAGGCTTATTCCATGCTTATTTCTCTACTTCCTGAATGTATACTTTGAAAAGACGCACTGGGCAATAGGTGGACTATCCACACATCTCTTTGATACATCAAATGAAAACTATTATGGTAGGAAGGGCTGAATGGAAGCCCCTGGAACTCTTCCTCACCACCAACACTGTTAACACAAGGCAATGTGGCCACCCTGGGAGAGTTGCAGAGATTGGTGACACCACCAACAATATGAAAGGCACAGCGATGTGACACCTATCATATCTCCATTTACCCCACCCGTTTGTGTAGACATTGCATGGATCTAGGAGAAAAACTGTACCATCATAAATTTAATCAGGTATTGATTCTAATTACAGCTGCTACCCAAGAGACAGTGTTTTCACAGGAGAAAATAGACATGGTCCTTGGCATTTGGTAATGCAGCTATTGACCTGGGTAATGTTGTTTTCTCCACATCAACTTTCAAGACCCACCAGAAGTTGTATGTTTCTTTCTGGTCAGGACAATAGTATAGCTTTACATCTTGTCTTAGAGCTACATTAATTCTTCTTCTCTCAGTCTTAATATAGTCTTCAATGATATTGATCATCTTGGCCTTCCACAACATATCATACTGATGTATTGATGACATTTCTACTATTTGTATCTGTTGAGTAGAAAGTAATCAGTATGTTGATGCCTTAGTAAAGCATATGCAAACGAGAGGTGGGAAATAAAGTGCATAAAATTTAAGAGGTGGTAGTATTACCACCTCAGTGCAGTTTTAGTGGGTTCACTCATCTAGAGCACATCAGGATATCCCCTACAAAGTGAAATACATCCGCTGCACCTTGTGCCACCCATCATGAAAAGGAGACTGTTGTAGTTTGGATATAGAATGTCCCCTGGCAAAGCTCATGTATGGCAATGCGAACAAAAAATGTTCAGAGGTGAAATAATTGACTCATGAGGGTTCTAACCTCATCAGTGGATAAACCCACTGACTGATTAATGATTTATTTGGGTGGTAAAGTAAGCAGGTACATATATATCATCCCTTGCCCTTGCTCTCTCTCTGCTTCCTGCCACCAAGCCTGGACCTCTGTAAATGTGACCCAGCCTAACATGGACTAAAACCTCTGAGACCTCCAGAACTATGAGCAAGTAAATCTTCCCTCCTCTAAGTTGTGGTCATCAGGTATTTTGGGTCATAATGGTGAGAATGCGAACTAAAACCGAGATACCTGGGAGTCAGTACATACCACACTGGTGTGTTCCACTTCCACCATACAAAGTTGTCATATAAGGTTATCAGTTTCAACTTGGGACAAGAGCCATAAACAAACAAACAAACAAACAAACATTTATCATCATCTAGCACTACTTTATTTATCATCATGTAGCACTACTGCATTAGAGCTGCATTACCACTTGGCTTTAGGATACTGCAGATGTTGTGATATTTCAAGTCTCTGTGGCTACTACAAATGCAGTGCAGAGCCTCTGATGAAACCAATAGGCCATGGCATAGACCTCGAGGATTTTGGAACAAATCTATGTCCTCTTTTTCGGGTGACTATTATCTTTTTTGGGAAATAGCTACTAGTTTGCTGTTGGGCTTTTGTGGAGGTTAACTGCCTAATTGTGGGATATTAGATGACCATATGTTTTGGGCTTCTCACCATGAACTGCATGAGTCTGAGTAGCCATCGAGTTGGGTGTACAACCATCATCAAGTAGGTTGGTATTTAAAAGGCAGAGCTCAGGCAGATGCAGAAGTACAAGTAAATCGTGACCAAATGGCTATTGTCATTTCAATAACGACTCCTGTTGTATGGCTTCTGCTTCCACAACTTGTACCTATGGTCTAGTGACCAGATGACTGAGCAATAAAATAAAAAACTCAAGCCTGAATTACAGAGGAGTCTCATGATGTGCTTTACCCACCTAAAAGTAGACTGTTGTAGCACTACATCTTCACAAACGGGTGACCCTGAGGGACAGTGTTCAAGTATAATCCTCCTGTTGGTTGAAACTTCAAGCAGAATGTTTGGTTTTCTATTTCGTGTGGAGTGAGAGATGGATAAGAAGGATGGATCAACACTGATTAATAGACATCTTTGAACAGCTTGTCTGGATGGTCAGGTTTTGAAAAGGACAGTGTTAGAAGATTAGTGACAAGGTAGTATGGGGAAGAGGTTTGTAGGTAAGCTTCTCCAAATGGACACCAACTTTGAAGATATTTGTGCCTCACATGAATGTCCCCCAAAGGGCATGAATTGAAAAGAAGGGTCTTAATAATTTTGTAGACAAGAGGATGCACTGTAGATTTCATTCATCCTCTTTCCCCAGTCACCCAAGTGATTGTTCAATGCATCCATGTACAAAGTGGTAGGGATGGAAATTACACATGGGCTCAGCAGCATGGACATTCTCTTACCAGAGCTGATTTTGATAATGCTACTGCTAGACACCTTATTTAGCAATAGAAGACATCAGTGTTGAGACCCAGATAGGACACTGTTCTATGGAGGGATCAGCTAGATACCTTGTGGCAAGTTGGTTATTGGGCCTCTTCCATTGTGGAAAGGCAATGATTTGTCCTCATTAGAACAGATATATATTCTGGGTATGGATATGCTTTCCCTGTCCATGATGCTTCCACCGTAACCACCATCCATAGACACACAACATCTTATCCTCTGTCATAGAATTCCACACAGCATTTCTTCTAACCAAGGGATTCATTTTCTAGCAAAGGAAGTGAATAAATGAACGTATTCCCATGGAATTAAGTAGTATCACCACATACTGCATCACCTGGGAGTGACTGGCCTAAATGAAATGTGAAATGACTTCAGTGAAGACACTCTGAAAGATGAGCTTATGCCTTAAAGGATGTAGTGCGTGCTTTGAATCAGATTCTATTATCATGTGCTCTCTTCCCATAGCCAGAATACACAATGGGTTCATGAATCAATGGGCCCATGAACAAAAGCAGTAGGAATGTTATGATCCCTAGTTATTATTAACACCTCTTGTTATGATGCCTACTAACCACCGGCAGCATTTTGTTTTCCATCTTGGCATCTTTGTTATCTGCTAGTTTAGAAGTCCTAATCCCAAGGGGAGAATGCTTCCAATAGAGAACACAACAGTAGAAATCCACTGAACTGGAATATGACTCTGCCAGCTGTCCTTGAAGGCCCTTTATACCATTGCACCAATGGCAGGAAAAGGGGTTACTCTACTAACTGGAGCCATCCATCCTGGCCACCGAAGAGAACTTGGGCTTTTACGCAGTGAGGACAGAGAAACTCATGTCTATGGACTTCCTAGGGTTGCTTCTTACTCTGCCCTTTGAGGTGTATGGGATGCTGAGTTGGTATGGGGACATCTAGTGGAGCCCACCCCATCTAGAATCACAGGGAGCTTCTGGTAAATTCTACATGCTCCAAATGGCTTCCCAGTGAGTTCAACAGTACCCTCTACTGGCTGCTTCTCAGCAAGTTTCTTTTATCACCCAGAAGTCAGTTTGCTGTTGGTAAGTCTCAGCCAGAGGCATCTCAGAGATGAACTTCTCTGACATCCGCAGTGTCAGTTCTCCACTGAGGTCAGAATTGCGACCTTGGGCAGGCCCTCTGGATAGTGCCCCACCCTTGATATGTGCCTTGGATATATGCCTCAGCTTGGCCGAGTAGTGGCTTTTTCTATATCTGTGATTCCTGTATTCTTCCTAGTTCTAGTTACCCTTCATAGCTAATCCTCTGTTATCAGTTAATTCTTTTTTATCCCAGCTTTATCGAAGGATAATTGACAACTAAAAATTGTATATATCTAAGATGTTTACCATGATGTTTTGATATATAATATACATGTATATTATTTAATATATGTATATATTTTAGATATATGCATTGTGAAATTATCACCATGTCAAGCAAATTAATACATACATCACTGCGAGTCAGTATTTCATTATATTAAATTTTCCTGCCTGGACCCAATTGTTAAGCCAAGTTTAGAACCTCCTGCCTTCAGAATCTGTGTTTCCTCTTTAGTAGTAGAAGTGAGATGACAGAATGTGTCCCTTACTTTGGAGGGGACATCCTGGAAAGCTCCAATCCACTGGATTCCTAAAACCTTCACTGATGTGATGTAACCCTAAATTTTGTAGGGTTTAGTCTTCCACCCTCTGCCTCGTATGTGTCTTTTCAGGTCCTCCAATCAGCTTATCACTTCTTGATTATTTCTTTCAATTAATATAATATCATGTATATAGTAGACCAGTGCAATATTCTTCAGAATGTTCAAATGGTTCAGATCCAAGTATCTATTGTAATAGCGGAGAGAAGATTTAACATATTTATATGCAAGACTGTGTTTATACTTTTGCCTGTCCTACCTGAAAGCAAACTTATGCTGATCCTCCATCCTGATAGAGATGGGAAAGAACACATTTGCCAGACCACTGGCTCCATAGATTGCACCCAAGGCTGGTCTGTCCTTCAAGGTTACTGCTTCTGGCAGGGCACCTACAATTCAGGCTAGTACTTGGTTGAGTTTAGGGAAGTCTGCTGTCATGCTCTGGGAGCCATATGGTTTTTGTAGGGATCAAATTTAAACTTATGAATTAAGTGGGGAAATAATATTTGTACTATTTTTGCATCTTTTAGATCTTAAAGCTGGCATTAATCTTTGCTATGCCCCCTCCACCATCGGATGACATATATTTTGTTGTTGCTGTTGCTGTTGTTGTTGTGGTTTTAGTACTGGAGGTTGAATTCAGGGGAATTCTACTTCTGAGCTACACTCCCAGCCCTATTTTATTTTTTATTTTTAAACAAGATCTTGCTAAGTTGCTGAGACTAGATTTGAGCCTGCGATCCTCCTATCTCAGCCTCCCTTACCGGCGTGTGCCACTGTACCCAGTGACTCTTTTAATCATTCTTGACTTAACCATCTTAGACAGTTTCAGAAGCTTTTATCCACTCTTCCCAGTATGACAGCTCTTACCTCAAGAAATCAATGTGGGGATTCTTCACTACTAAGAGTGCCTGCTATACAGACAGGGACTAGGGAAATGCCCCCCTAGTTAGGTTCATGGAGCAAGTGGATTTGCTGGGAGCCAAAATTGGGCCAAGACTCTATTTGTCACCTAGATGTCCCTATATGCTCAGCTCTAAAAGGGAAGGGGAATGGGTCCCTGGATATCACATCATGTGGATTCTAGTCCAACAACGTGTGTGTGTGTGTGTGTGTGTGTGTGTGTGTGTGTGTGTGAGAGAGAGAGAGAGAGAGAGAGAGAGAGAGAGAGAGAGAGACTGGGGATTGAACCCAGGGGCACTCTACCTCCGAGCTACACCCCCAGCCCTATTTATTTTTTTTTATTTTGAAACAGGGTTTCACTAAGTTGCTGAGAGTCTTACTAAATTGCCAAGGCTGACCTCAAACCTGTGATCCTCCTGTCTCAGCCTCCCAAGTACTGAGATTACAGGTGTGCACCACTGTGCAGTCCAACAATTTTTAAGCAGTGGACTATTCCTCTTTCTCAGTTCACTGGATATAATGGTGACAGGTCCATTTGGGGAAAGACTGTATATACTTGTATCATGTTCCCCCTTTCATCCTCCTGGGGACCGGGTTGTGTCCAGCAATACATTCCTTTCTGAAACCTGGCTTGGGTCTAGAAACTCGGCAAGGGACAGTTTAGTTTCTGTTGGGACAATAAGTCTTCTTGATTATCTTCTTCTTTTCTTTTTTTTTTCTATTTTTGGTGGTACTGTGGATTGAACCCAGGAGTGGTCTGTCACTGAGCTACATCCCTAGCCCTTTCTATTTTTAATTTTGAGATAGGGTCTCTCTAAGTTTCCCAGGCTGGCCTTGAAATTTCAATCCTCCTGTCTCAGCCTCCCAAGTAGCTGGGCTTGTAGGCATGCTCCACCACACCCAGCCACCTTGATGCTCTTTTGATTGCACAGTGTATGCCACAAGTTAGCAAACTTATTCTGTAAGGGCCAACTAATAAATATTTTAGGCTTTGCAGGGAATAAGATTCCTATCATAACTACTCAGCTTTTCCACCATAGCACAAAAGCAGGAAAATATAATATGCAAATAAATATAAGCATGGCTATGTTCCAATAAAACTTTATTTGTAGATACTGAATTTGAATCATGTAGCTTTCACAATTCAGAAAATATTATTTTTTGGGGGAAGAGGGTAGGTTGGCCATTAAGAAAAACGTGAATCAATTGTTAGTTCATGAGCTTTGCAAAAGCAGGTAGTGGGCTGGGTTTGGCTTGGAGACCGTTTGCTACCCCCTGGTTTAAGCAAGGCCTTTGCTGGATTCCCATGCACCTGGTTCTAGGCATGCTGTGTTCTCTCAGTTGTTTCTCTAGCTCTCTGCAGGCCATCCCACTACACCCTCTGGATGCCACTATGACTATAGAGCAGGAAGATAATTGTGTCTTGATTCTAGCAGTTAAGCACCACCGCTGCTTGGACTTATCCTGAATATTCAATCACTCCCCTGCTGGTAAGAAGCCCAGTCTGTAATAGCACTTCCCGTTAGCCATGATCTACAAAGGACAATCACCAGCGAGCTCCTCAGTGATGCTGGCTCCCTGCTCACCGGTGCATTCCTGCTGGATTATAAAACATAGTAACCTCCATGCTGTCTCTGTCCCACCACAGAACAGAGGTGGCTGTTGGGTTTTTGGCCTTTCGTTATCTGCACACTCTCACATGCCTAAACTTTGGAGCCTTTACATCTCTCCTTTTAGCACCTGCCATCACAGTTCTGGTATTCCTACGTAGTGTGGGCGTTGCCTTCTCCAAGCTTCTAAGGGCCATTCTAGCTCTGACTGTCATTGTCCTCTTAGGTCTTTGCCAGCATGTTGAATCATACGTCATGAGAAAGGGTGTTGATTAGCCATAAATTCCCCTTTACCCCACTTTAAAACCACCTCTCCGTATTAGCCACTCCAGGATCCATCTCCGTATGTATTCCCCTGGCTCCTGCTGATACACTTTGGCTAGCATGTTGGTTATGATCCCTTAATTCATATCTATTTGGCCTTGTTGTGTATTCAATCACCGTATGTTATCAATCAGAATTCCTTTACTCTCTCCAAGTTTTAGCTTTCCCATCTGTAAAGTAATGTATATCTTCTATAATATTTAATCACAGACACCTGAACTCTCTTTAATTACTTTGGCAGAGAAGGAATTTATTAAAAGACAGAATCTTCTTCTGGGGGAAGAGGCCCCTCTTGGAGGCTACACACCTGAGGAGTGCCCAGATTATACATGACGGCTGGACAAAGTCATTACATTTAGCAGCACAGGTGATGCATATGATGTTACCCACAGGCCTCTATTTCTGCTGTCTCTGGGGCTGGTGTGTTTCTTCTTCATGTGCACTAGAAAGTAGATCCAGAGTTTGTCTGTTCTCACACATTGCTACCTTCTGAATAGAAGTCCTGAGCAAGCGAGTCTGATTGAGAAAACCTGGCCCAATGGCTCATCCTAGTTGCCAGAATATCTGGAAGAAATGATGCTGGTTTCTGCCTTGAGAAGGCAATATTCAGAATGTGAGAAAGTCCACAAGTCTAGAAAGCAAGTGCTGTGTGCATGTATGTCACTATCACTGTGAACTACATTATGATGCGAGACTATAATGCAACAATAAAAGTATTTTTTTTTTAAAGAGAGCCTGGCCGGGCGTGGTGGTGCACGCTTGTAATCCCAGTACTTTGGGAGGCGGAGACCGGAGGATCTGGGTTCGTGGCCAGCCTCAGATCGCTCTCTCTCTCTCTCTCTCTCTCTCTTTCTCTCTCTCTCTCTCTCTCTACTTAGTGAGGCCCTCC
>PVJS01001719.1:0-93232 GCA_004027185.1 Glis glis
GGATTACAAGAGTGTGCCACCACACCCGGCTTCTTTTCCTTTTTGATTGGCTCCCTTTCTACCTCTTTTTCCTTTCCTTCCTACATTAGCCTCACCTACTAAACTCCTGCCTTGTACCTGTGGGTAGTCATATTAGTAATCTAATTTATATACTATCATATTTTTAACTGTGATAAAGAATTATATGTACCTATAAATCTAAAATATACATCTATTCATATAGAACACATATTGAAAATAATCTGTATATATGCATATTTATACATACATATAGAAATACACACAAATACATACTCATATATATATATATATATACACACATTTGAAGAGAGATATTTAACATTATTTTGTTTTTCCCAATTTAACATTACCTCATGAAAATCCCACCAAGTCAAATGACATAGCTAAAATTCTTTTCAGTAGTGGCTACGAAAGTTTCTGTATGTTAAATTATAAAATATAAACCATTATTTATGCATTCTCCTATTAATAAACCATCTTTAATCCCTGGCTTCATGTGGTCTTCCAGTCTTATGCTTATGTCATGGATTTAATTCGTCTACTCTCTGACCTAAGCCATCAGGAAAAAAATACTTATCCTTGAAAAGTACTTCTAGGTATTTACTTAATACTACTAAATAATAAATTATCTCCAAACTTAGTGGCTTAAAAGAACCATTTTGCATGGCACGTGCCTATAATCCCAGTACTTGGGAGGCTGAGACAGGAGGATCACAGGTTCGAGGCTAACGAGCAGTAACTTAGTGAGATCCTGTTTCAAAATTAAAAATAAAATAGGACTGAGGGTGTAGCTCATAGGTAGAATGCCCCTATGTTCATTCCCCAACACACACACACACACACACACACACACACCATTTTATTTTGCCCAATATTGTGAGAGTTAGGAATCAGGCAGGGATTGGCTAGCAGTTTTCACTTAGAGTAACTCATGAAACTGCAGTCTGATGTTGGCTGGAGCTGCAGTCATCTGAAGACTTGGCTCAGCATTCAAGATAGCTGACTCTCATGACTGGCATTGGATATCAATGATACTGACTGGAATGCCAGTGGGTGAGTTTTCCCACATGGTACTATCTGAGTAACTGGATATCTTTCATGGTGGCTGGCTTCTCTTAAGGTGAGAATACCAGGCAGAAATTTATGGAATTTTCTGATCTGGACTAAGATGTTACATGGTACTATTACCTTCATACCCAATTGGTTGAAACAGCCACAAATACATCCACATGCACCCTGCTTCTTGATGGAAGGAATATCAACACATTTTGGAGCTATATTTTAAGCCACCACTGTCTATACTCTCGCCACAGTTTACTTTCATTCCTTCCACATGCAAAACACACTCATCCCCTCTTGAGATTCCCCTCAATCCCTAGCCCCAGCATATGTTATCCTGTTTGAATTTTAGGCTAAGAGATCCAGAATCACATCATCTGGATCAATTCTAGGAAGGAGTCTCTGCAGATACAGTTCCTCAAGTCCAGCTCTGTGGGTAGTAGTCTTGATCTGAAGATCTGTTACATAAAGACACAAGCTATCTCCTCCACATACCCAACATAAAAGGGTGGAATAGGCAGTAGATAACTTATGGACTCCTTCAAAAAGGGGAAAACCAGAAGATATTTAAGTAACTGATCTATAGGATATATAAAATATTCTGAGCACATAATTGACAGTTTTTAAATTAGGGATCTCTGTCTCTCTATATTTATACACACACTTAGGAGTACACACAAATACATACTCTAATTGTCCATGAGTCTTGGTTTATCCTCAATACCTTGGTTCTCTCTGCTGATTTACATTTTCTTCCCTTAAGAAATGGCCCGTGTTTCAGATGAGTAGTTTTCTCAGTCCACATCCTGCTTAAAGTCATCCCTTCATTTGGTACCCTGTCAATTTCATTCCAAGCTGATAGAATTCCTTTATAGACTTTAGGTGCTGCCTACGCACCAATTTAAAAATTCACTCCATGCCAGGCATGGTGGTGCATACCTGTAATCCCAGTTCCTGAGAGGCTGAGACAAGAGGATTGGGTTTGAAGCCAGACTCAGCAACTTAGCAAGACCCTGTTTCAAAACAACAACAACAAAAAATAAAATAGGGGTGGGGTGTCGCTCAGAGGTAGAATGCACCTAGATTCAGTTCACAATACCAAAAAAATTTTTGCTTTCACTCCATTAGAAAAACCCCATATTCATAATCTCTTCCAGGTAAACCTTTCCCTGCTTTGTGATTCCCAGGAGGCTGCCACAAGATCATATTCAAGATTTTTAAAAGCCTGATTGTGTAGCAGAGGGAATCACAAGGTATGACTTAAGATACTTAGAAGGACTTTTGTTGTTTCAAAGTATCTCTGAAGTATCATCTAAATGATTCTGAAGGTTTAAAAATTACAGTCACAACATGGTCTTCTATATTTACCATGAAACCACATTTTCCCAGATTTGATATATATCTGAAGACATTTTTCTGGGGGACACTAGAAAGTATTACATTTGAGAACATCACGCCTTAGCTCCTTTTTATTTTTTCTGCCTCTTCTTGGAAACTGAATTTTTCCTCTTTAGCTTATTTTGCTTTATGCATGTCTTATGATATATGATTAAAAGAAACTAGTTTCTACCTGGAGAGCTCCTTAGCCAGATCCATCAGTTCATGATGCGCATTTTCTTTTTTGACTTTTGCATTTTTTTGTTTTTAATCTTTATTTTGGAATAATTATTTTTATTTTTATTATTATTATTATTATTATTATTATTATTATTTGCGGTACCGGGGATGGAACGCAGGGGTGTTCTACCTCCATGCTACGCCCCCGGCCCTATTTTTTATACTTTATTTTGAAACCGGGTCTCACGAAGTTGTGGAGGGCCTCACTAAGGAGAGAGAGAGAGAGAGAGAGAGAGACAGACAGACAGACAGACAGACAGGGAGAGAGAGAGCGAGAGAGCTGAGGCTGGCTGCGAACCCGGCTCCTCTGGTCTCTGCCTCCCAAAATACTGGGATTACAAGCGTGTGCCACCACACCCGGCTCTCTTTTGGAATAATTAAAAGCTATCAGAGGCAGCATGTTTCCAATAACATTTGAAAGAAAAGATGTTTTTCCCATTTCTAAATTTTCTTTTTTATACACATTTTCTTTTCTTTTAAAATATATTTTTACTAATTGTTATTTTAATTGTACATATTTATGGAGTATACTGTGATAATTTGATACATGTGTACAGCGTGTAAAAATAAAATATAGTAGTTAGTATTTCCATCTCTGAACATTTAAAAAATTTTTTAAATACAAATGGCCAATAAATGTATGAAAAATGTTTAATAGTATTAGCAATCAGAGAGATGCAAATCAAAACTACCCTGAGATTTCACCTAACTCCAATTAGAATGACAATTATTAAAAACACAAACAATAACAAATTCTGGTGAGGATGTGGAGAAGTAGGAACTTTGATACTCCCATTCAACATGATGTTGGCTGTGGGCCTATTGTATATTGCCTTTATGATGTTGAGGTATGTTCCTTCTATTTCGATTCTCTGCAGTGTTTTTATCATGAATGGGTGTTGGATTTTGTCAAATGCTTTTTCAGCTTCTATTGAAATGATCATGTGATTTTTGTCTTTAGTTCTGTTTATGTAGTGGATTACATGGATTGTTTTTTGTATGTTGAACCAGCCTTGTACCCCTGGGATGAACCCGACTTGGTCATGGTGTGATTTTTTGATGTGGTTTTGAATGTACGTATGTTGCTAGTATTTTGTTTAGAAGTTTTGCGTCTAAGTTCATCAATGATAAAGATGAATAATACTCCATTGTGCATATATACCTCATTGTCTTTATTAAGTAGTCTGTTGATGGAAATCTAGATTGATTCCATATCTTATCTATTGTGAATAGTGCAGCAACAAACAGGGGAGGATAGGCATCTCTGATATACTGATACTATTTCCTTTGGATATACACCCAGAAATGAGATAGTTGGATTATATGGTTGATCCATTTTAAATTTCTGAGGAATCTCCATACTATTCTCCATAAAGGCTGTACTAATTCACATTCCCACTAATAGTGACCAGCAGTTTCTTTTCTTTCCAACCTCACCAGCACTTGTTATTTTTGCCTTTTTGGTAGTAGTCATTCTAACTGGGGTAAGATGATAATTCATTGTGGTTTTGATTTGCTTTTTCCTAATGGCTAATGATATTATGCACTTTTCATAAATTTGTTGGTATTTTACATTCATTCTTTTAAGAATTGTCTATTCATATAATTTAGACATTTTTAAGTAGGATTTTTTGTTGTTGAGTTTTTGCAAGGATTTTTTTTTCAGGATATCAATCCTTTTTCAAATGAATAGTTTGAAAATTTGTTTTCCATTCTACAGGTCATCTCTTCATTCTGTTGGTTGTTTCCTTTGTTGCGACGAAGCTTCTTAGTTTGATAGAACTTCATTTGTCTACTTTTACTTTTATTGTCTGTGTTTGGGGGTTACTAAAAAAAGCAAACATTGCTTATACCAATGTTTTCATGTGTTTCCCCATGTTTTATTCTAGTAGTTTCAATAGCTTCAGGTCTTACATTTAGGTCTTTGATCCATTTTGAGTTGATCTTTGTAGAGAGTGAAAGATTGGGGTTAAGTTTCCATCTTCTGCATGTGAATATCCAGTTTTCCTAGAATGATGTATTGAAAAAGATGTACTTTCTCTGATGTATGTTTTTGACATCTTTGTTGAGAATCAGTTGGTTGTAAATACATGGGAGTTATTTCTGGGCCCTCTATTCTGTTTCATTGGTTGATGTGTCTGTTTCTATACCAGTACCACACTGTTTTGATTAGTATAACTTTGTAGTATGTTTTAAGGTCAAGTAGTGTGATGCCCATGATGCACATTTTCTCTTTCTCTTGAGTCTGCAGACAACACTTTAGCTAAACTTTCCCACTACAGAGTAAGAATCTACCTTTAAACTCTCACTGGCACTCTCTTTAATGACTATTTGACTTTTGACAATAGTCTCCTCAAAAATCTTTCTAGCTTCTCTCAATAAGCAGCCTCAAAATCAATGCACATTTTTGGCTTTCATTGTTGTCTTTATTTTCAACTGCATTCTGCCTGCAGATAGACACTTCTGTTTGGTTACCATTGCTATGTAACAAATTCACTTCCGAACTCATCTATTTAAAACAGTCTTTTTGTTTTGCTCTTATTTTTTGTGGACTAGGAATTCGGAAAGTCCTTGGAGGGACCATTCTCATTGGGAATCTCTTGTATAGTTGAAGGCCAATACTAGTTGGTGTGTTAGTTTTTCATTGTTTTGACCAAAATACATGACATGAACAACTTAGAGGATGAAGGATTTATTTCATCTCATGGGTTCAGTCCATGATTGGCTGACTGCAAGGTAGGAATATCATGGACCAAGAAGGAGAGAGAGAGAGAGAGAGAGAAAGAAAGAAAGTGGCCAGGGACAGATACAGTCTCAAGTCATGCCCCCAGTGACTTACTTTCTCTGCCATGCCTCACATGCCTACAGTTTTCATCAACTCCCAGTAAATTCATTCAAATTTTTAACCCATCAAACAGATTAATCCACCAATGAGGTCAGAGCCCTGATAATCCAATCAATTCACCTCTGAACATTGCTGCATTTCCTTACACATGAGCTTTTGGGGACATTCCAATCCCACCTATCATGGCTGGTTAGTAGTCTGAAAGTACAGTAGGGTAGTAGGGTTGGATTTTCAAGACACATTGCTCACATGGCCGTTCACTAATGTTGGCTATTTGCTGGAAACTAGTTAGACTTGACTGAATGCCTACACATGTTCTGTCTTGTATGATGGTTATAAGATGGCCAGACTTTTATGATGGTTGGCTTCTTCCAGAGTGTCCCAAGAAAACCAGATTGAAGCTGACTTAGCCTTTTCTGACTCATCCCTGGGAATCACATCACTTATACTTATAGGCTGAAAGCAATTCATAAGCACTTCTGGTTTCAGGGAGATGAGATATAGAACCTACCTTTTGACAGGAACATCAAGGAATATGGGGGGGGTGTTAAATACACCACCCTAGGGTAAGTCTATAAATTAATGACTTTGATCATCTGTTTATTTACTAATTTGACAACAGAGCAAACTATTCACTTGAGCAATCTTCTTCATGCTAGGTTGATTAAATTATCCCTGCAGCTGATCCAAATGTGGTTACTATAGCAGTCCGTATTTTCCTCTAACCACAGGATGGCTGAAAAATCTGGCTGTAAAATATTAGACTCAGCATCTTGGCAAAAGAAAACAGGGTCCTCAACAGGCATATCTGGTGACAAGAACAATTTTCAGAACTTTATCTTTCAATGTAGACATGTGGTTTACCCAATCTTCTTTCTTAGTTTATTGAATAACTGCAAGGGGCCCACCTAGACAGTGCCAGCTTTTTTTTTATACAGTGATGATGGGGTTTCAGGCGGCTCCTGCAGGATAAAGTCCTGGCTTGGCTAGTAAGTAATGATTCTATATGTGTTTTACAAAGATAAGCAGTTAAATCAGAAGAATGCAGATATAGGTTTTCCTTGCTGGGAAAATGATCAGGGCCCACTATAAACAGATATCTTCATAGCATATCAAGACTGTCATTAAATCCAGAGGTGACACGTGAGAAGCTCACATGGGGAACCAGTGGCTTTCAACTTGAATGGAAAAACTTCTGCAATTTTGTACCAACGTGACAGTGCTTTCTCATTATGGTGGTTGGCATTGCTGTTGCTTAGATTGGCATATTGCCTTAACATACAGGGTAGAATCAAAGAACAGCCAGAGCATTAAATTATTAAGTTAATGTGATATCAGAAGGAATTCAAAGTGCTGAAAATTAGTTCAGTTAGGAAAAAGATAAAAAGAGTCAGAGTTCCCTCGTCATTAATCTTCTCACACTCTTATCTCTATCCAGGCTGGTCTTGTCCTTTCCTGGTGGTCTGGTGACGTCTCCCTCCTCTGCCTCCTGGCTCTCCTCTCAAGCATTTCCATTGGAATACTGGGTGTTTTAGTTTTCCTCCAAATTGCTAAATTTTCTACAGAGTTATCCCTTTGCATTCTCAATTTAAATGAAACATTAGTTCGATCTGATGATATTCCTTTCCTCAAACCCAACCGGTGTGGACGTGGTGCATTTTTCCTGGCCCCCAGTCCCGAGGCTGGAAGATTAAGCCAGCTTTCTCCAAGCTCTCTCTCAATTGACCTTTCTATGATATTGGCACAAATCTTTCATTCCTCCTTCTTGAAATTTGCTGTTTTCTTGGCTCACACACAGTATATTACACTCTGTGATTATACCATGTCTTCACAGGCTTCCTGTATTGGTTCTTCCTTTTTACCCATTTCAGTAATATTATTTTCTTGTGGTTTTCCCTGTCTAAACAATGTCCATAATCTCAAACATCCCCCATCACCTCACCCCCTACTTCTTCAATACACTCTCTTTTTCTTTAGTTCTTAGTTTAGTTGATGGTATATCTATCCACCTGAGAACTAAGGTCAGTCAGTGACCGCATATGGATGATGCTACTACTAAAATATTTTTCAACTCAACCTCCATCCTTCAGTAAGTGCCATAGCCTTAGTTCATACACATTCTCTAATCTGATCTCAGGGGCCTCTTACCTGACTCCACTTCCTGGGACCTCTGACACCGCAAACCCATTCTTCACAGTGAAGCCATAATGATCTTACCACTACACAAGTAGAACCATGCTATTTTCCTATTTCAAAGTCTCTGTTGGCTCTTTGTTTTCCATGGGATTAAATCCATTAAACTAGCCTAGCTTTCTGTTTTCATATCCTGCTGTTCCTGCCTAGCTTAATGGGATAGCTTTCCACTTCTTTCAAACAGCATATGAAAATGCTCTTTCATGTTGCCTCTATACGGATTGGATATTCCCAATATCTGGAATGTTTTCCATCCTCTTGGATAACCCTTTCCAAGACATGGGTTTTGGAACTTTATCTTTCAATGAAGATTCAATGAAAGATTACTTGAATCCTTTCCCAAACATGGATCAAATGTTACCTCCTTTCTTTGAGTTTTTCTATGATAGCATACAGGGAATAAGACAGAATAAACAATGTATATTGAGAGTTAAGTATTTGCCAAAGCATTTTGTCCAGTGTTTAGAAATTATTATTTCATTTAATCCTCACAATATCTCATATAGTAATTATTATTACCCTATTTTGTAGATAAAAATACCAGGCTTTAGAGGGGATGGATAATTTATGAGAATACCAATTTACTAAGGGCAGCGATTGTATCTACTTCCTTCCTTCCTTCAGTGCCTAACCCACTGGCTAGCAGTATAAGCACTTAATAAATACTTGTTGAAGGAAGAATTGAAGGTGATTTCATTAAAGCATAAGCTACAAAGAGGCAAAAGTTAATAACAGAACTTCTCAGAATAATTGGATTATTGTAATGTAGGTTAAGAAAGAGAAATAGAGGCAGGGAGAGGAAATGCTTTTTTTCCACAAAAAAGGAAATGCAATACTTTTGGCTTAAAGCTGTAAGACTTTGATGTTCCTATCCATGACAATTTAGTATCCTCTTTTTTGTCCACAGGGGATATGCTTCAAGACCTCCAGTGAATTAGTACAAAACTATATATAGTTTATATATCTATATCTATATCTATGTCTATGTCTATGTCTATCTCTATATAGATATTGCTTTTTTCCTATACCTATGATAAAGCTTAATTTATAAATTAGAAACTACAAGAAATTACTAGTACTGCCGGGCGTGGTGGCGCATGCTTGTAATCCCAGTACTTTGGGAGGCGGAGACCGGAGGATCCGGGTTCGCGACCAGCCTCAACTCTCCCTCTCTCTCTCTCTCTATCTCTCTCTCTCTCTGTCTCTCTGTCTCTCTCTCTACCTAGTGAGGCCCTCCGCAACTTCGTGAGACCCAGTTTCAAAATAAAGTATAAAAAAATAGGGCTGGGGGTGTAGCGTGGAGGTAGAATGCCCCTGGGTTCAATCCCTGGTACAGAAAAAAAAAGAAATAAAACCATTAAATAAAACCATTAAATGGCATACTATAATAAAATTGCCAGCATCATTACTCTTGTTTATTTGGGACATTATTAAGTAAAATAAGGATTATTTGAACACAGCATTCCAATTCCATGGTAGTCAATCTAATATTCAAAATAGCTACTAAGTGACTAAGAGGTAGGTAGTGCATACTGTGTGGATACACTGGACAAAGAGATGATTCATGTATCAGGTGGGATAGAGCAACACAACACGAGATTTCATTATGCTACTCAGATGCTGTGCAATTTAAAATGTATGAATTGTTTATGTCTGTATTTTTCCATATAGTATTTTCAATCTGAGGAGGACTGAAACTGCTGAAATTAAAAAAAAGAAGAAAATGGAGGGGGGACTACTGTATATGGAGAGAAAGATAAGAAAAAGATTATTCTCTGCATTTAATATTGGTGGATTTTGCCACCTGATAATGTCAGAATGAGAATTAGGTAAAAATAACATAATATGGCATTCAATAATGTATATTTTCCCAAACTGACATAATTTCTCAATATATTAAAACAAAATAATTAGGTTGTGGGTTTTGCCTCTTCTTTCATTCCTCTATACTGCATTCTGAATATTTTATGAGTCAGTCAAAACCCATCACAGTCTTATAAGTAGAAAAGTTTAATATGTTTCTAGAACTAAAAATAATTTAGAAACTTAAAAGCTCTTTAAGGCTTTAATGTTTTCTTAATAACTATGCACTAATGTTTGCTTTAGTAATATTTGAGACTTATATAATTTTGCCTCTCATTCATTTATAACATTTCAAAGTTCCAGGGGATACCATTTACAAAAATTTAGCTAGGATAATATTAAAACACAGTGGTGTAATCCCAGTAATCTCAGTTCTTGGGAGACTGAGACAGGATGATCACAGGTTGGAGGCCAGCCTCAGCAATTTAGTGAGACTCTGTTTCAAAATAAAAAATTAAAAAGGACTGAGGGTGTAGATAGGAGGTAGAATGCCCTTGGGGTCAATACCCAATACCAAACATGAAGAAGAAGAAAAAGGAGGAGGAAGAGGAGGAGGAAGAGGAGGAGGAGGAGGAGGAGGAGGAGGAGGAGGAGGAGGAGGAGAAGGGGAAATATAAAAGAAGCATGAGACTTGAAAAACAGGTGATATTTGTCATGCAGGACAAATTTGGTATTTTTAAATAGGGTACCTCTGTAATAGGCCAAGAACTCCTGAAATTTTAGTGTGGAGTTTGGAGAATATTCTAGTCCAAAGCCCTGACTGTAAAGTGGGCAAAGCAAGGCAGAAAAGGGTAAATGATTAATTACAGTGGCGATCAAGGCAAGATTAAGTCAGTGATCATCACCCTACACATTTCTAAGTCTTTGGTTTCTCTTTATTTTCACTATTATTATAAAATGAGCAGAGTGCTTCATTATCAGCAGAGGAAAGAAGCCATCCAGCTGATGACATCGGAGCAGTGGTTGCCAGTGTAGTTTAAGGAAAGAGGGGTTCACTTAGATTGTGTTTCCACCACCTTCCCTAAAATGGGCCCCCTGAGGACCAACACTGCAGAGGTGGAGGCATAAAACATGATGAATCTCCCAAAAACATGGCTTGAGCCTCTAACATGAGGAGTTACAAGAAACACAGCCTAGAAAGAGGCAATTAGGAAGGATGTGCTTATCTTAGGTTTTCTCAGATTATATATAACCTTGCATTTTAGCATAAAACTGCCAAATCCAGTAATACTTTGGTTTATTTTGTGGGGGAGGGAGGGAACATTCAGACAAGTCAATTAAGAAAGAAATTCTTGCTTAAGAATTATCTTTATGGCTTATAATTGTAAACTGTTCTATATTCTCTATTTATGAAATAAAAATATTATTCATGGACTATTCACTTCTTTTCATGCTCTAGTCTTAAGTTTTCCTCCGAAGGATAGATGTATCTGCTTTTACTCAGAAGGGTTTTGAAGATTTCCAGAACCAGGGTCCTTGCTTTTCTCCCACTAGTACTTATCCAAAGCTGAGGTATCCGGCTCAGGGATTTTTTAGAGAAAGCCCTTTGATTTGTCCTGTAGCTGGCCAGCTTCCAGCTTTTCTGCAAGATGATTAAGTGTGCTTTTACCCCCCCCCCCAAGAATCAGAAAAACTTAAATTATTCTTGAAAAACAGAAAGTGTTATCAGACTTTATGCACAATTTGAAGCCCAGATAATGACCAGTTTTTCTTACCTCTAGACAGATGCTGCTACAAAGAGACCAATCAACAGTTGCAGGGGAGAGACACATCTAAAACTCAGAAGTGCAGCATCCTGATGCCTTTCCCAGGTACCACCACAATCCTCTGTCTCCTGTCATCTCCTGCCCTCTCTTCTGCCCTTTCCCAATGTCCAGACATTTATTTGAAATTTCCTTATGTCAAATTTATGGCCTTAAACTTTATATAAGAATTTATGTACTTCATTTGGTCTCACTTGCCATTTTATTCCAACTGGTACGAGGACTCTTTAAGATGATTACTATGAAATAAAGTTCAGGTGCCCAGTGGAAGAGAGAGGAAAACAGCCTATTTGAATTAAGGAGGCCATAAAACTAGGTTTTTGCATGTCTTTGAAGTATATAGTACCTATTATCTTATAAAGTAAATTATAACTTGCTATCTGTTTAGTGCTATGTGACAGGTTGTCCCCACATATTAGGTATTTTCTTACAGTAGAGAACTGAAAACCAAATTCTGATATTTCTCCAATCTGCCAAATCAGATCACTTTCTAACCTCCAACCTGGTCCCACCCTGATCTTCAAGCTTTTTTATGTGTGACTCACAATTTGGACCCCAGCTGTGCAGAGAACTTTCCCAGTCCTGGATGGACACTCAGTTTCTTGGCTTCTACTAAACTACACTGCAGATACATGTAGGCAAAACAGCATGGCCGCTCTAAGCTTTTTCTTGCTTAAAACCTGCCTGATCAGTGCTGATTAATCCATACTTGCCTCCTTGGTTTGGTCATAGAGGTGGTAGCTGAATCTCAATTGATCCATTCATTGTTATTTAGCAATATCTGATTTCCCCTTCAGTATTGGCCCAGAGTAAGTTTCATTCACTCATTTATTTACGGGTCTAATATGCACCAGCTGCTAAGGGATATAAAATGAGTGAGATGAATATGGTCCTATGCTTTAGAATTTAAGGTCTATTTGGAAATACAGATGAGTGAACAGGCAATTGTGCATCTTTAAATGCTGGGCAAGAGGAAGAACAATGTGTTATGTAGTCACCAGGAAAGGATGCATAAGCCAGCTGTGAACATCAGGGAAGGCTTCCAAGAAGAGATGTCAGGTAAGTGAGACTTCAAAGATGAGTTGGAGTTAGCCAAGTGCAAAGGAGAGAAAAGAGTACTTCAGACAGAGAGAAGAGCATAAGTAAGACTGAAGAAGAGAGGGCAAGGCATGTGTGAAGGAAGGAAAGGAAGTCGACACTAGTGAATCACAGAGTGCTGGTGGTTTATAGGTGTTAGTGGAGCTGGCAGCCAGGGTAAAAGAAAAGCAGAGGCTGGAGAGAGATTTGTGAATATAGGATTAATTTGCATTTTACCATAAGGGTATGGGAAAGCTCCTGGAAGAGTGACTTGATTGGCTCTCTTTTTTAAAAGAGAAGGAAGAGAATGGAATCATGGGGCAGAGGTAGTGGGATGCTGCCCTAGTCCAGGCAAGAAGATGCAGAAGCATTTCCTAGTTTAGTGGCTTAGATGCTGATCTGAGAGTGGCATAGACCTGAGAGGAAGGAGAGAGGTTCAGGAGGTGGAACTGATGGACTTGATGATTGATGAGCTAGGAAAGAGGGAGTAGAAGGAGGCATGCAGGACACCTCCATTTCTGGTTGAACAACGGGATGAAGGCAGTGCCTTCTCAGCTAGAAAAGGGAAAGCATTGGTCTCTCCTGGTTCCCTGGGATCAACCATCATTTCTTAATTCTTTCTTTTCTGCCCCCTTTGCCCCTAACTGGCCTTGCCTTTCCCTTACTTCCCTATGTTCTTGCAACTTGTGGCCAAGTTTACCTAAAAGTTCTTGGCATTGTTCCACTGTTGAACTTTTCTCATGGAAAACCCTGCCTCATAATCCTTGTGCCCTCGTACCTACTTTATTCCCTGTCAGAAATGCCCTCTGCCTCTTCTTTTCCAAGCAAAGTTTGGTCAACCTATTTAGGACTGAATGGGCTCTGACCTATTCCCAGCTCCCACTGGGGAGGATTTTGCGGTTCCACCCCATCCTTCCACGTGTCTGTTTGCAGCTCCACAACAGGACTAAACACCTGTTGTATTATCTGTCTCCCTCCTCACCGCCCAACTATCCCATCGTCTCATCCATTATTATTAGCTCCTCTGAGGCAGGGAATTGCTCTGTTTTATTCATATTTACATTGCCATAAAGGGATGGACTTGCACATATTAAATGTTCTATAAGAGTTTAGTAAAAAATAAAAATGAACTGCCCATATGCTTTTCTTCAGAAATTGCTTTCAGTGTCCACCTCTCTAAAAAACATTTTTCTCAATTAATTCTGTTCATTGGCCAGTTTACTGATACATATTTGAATCTTTCTCATAATAATTGTCATTTTATGTGAATAATGAAGCCAACGCCATGGCACTCTTGAGTTTGTTATGAAACAGTTTGTTCCCTAAGAACAATTGTGCTCAATAAGAACAAACTATGCCCAGTGCTGACCCAGTTAATTCTGTAATGTAGTGTATTATAATGCATGCAAAAATTATGGAGTTAGTTGTGACTTCTTAAATAAATCACTTAAACCTAAGTGTAATTTTTAAGCCTTTCAAGCCTTTCGAAGTCATATTTAAAGTGGTAATAATCTCTACTGCATTAACTTGTTGAAAGAATTAACTGATAAAATTCATTTAAAGCACTTAGTACAGTACCTGGGATATAGTAAAAATGCTCAATATATGCCAACTATTCTTAATCTCTGCTTTCTCCATATTTAAAATTCATATATTTTTCTGGTTTCTGATTTTTTCACTTTATTTTAACAGACTGGTGCTGATGATTTGTGTGTGTGTGTGTGTGTGTGTGTGTGTGTGTGTGTGTATTTACCAAATGTTAATAAATCCATTTTTTAAATAAATCAGTGTATTTAATATGTACTGCTTTCTTAAGATGAATTTGGTTAGGAAAACTCTCATGGTTTGTACATTTTCCTTTGACAATAACCTTTTGAAATCGCTTATTTTGCTGTTAATTTATCATCTAAATGTTGCTTATATATTTCTTCTTGCTCCAATGGGAACCATATCTTCTATTTCTTTGGATCCCTGTAGTGCCAAGTACTATGTTTTGTGCTTATTAGGCATTCAGTAAATATCTGAACAACTCTAGCCTTGACCTCTTGACCTGGAAATATGGGAGAAACTGTCTAATCTCTCTAGTTATGTCTACAAAGAACCATGAGCCTCTGGAGGGAGACAGAAAGAGGTCAAGAACGATCATTTCCCACTAGCACAGAAAGCTTTGAGAGCCCTCTCATCTTTTTCTCTTAAGTGGTAAAGCGTTCTTTCTCCTCTGACCACTGCCTTATGTTTCAGGACCCAAAGTGAATTTTTGAGGAACTAAGGGAAGATGAGGGCGGATCCGAGATCTACGCTCACCTCCATAGCCGCAGCCTTCAGAGATCAAGCGACTGTGTTCAGGAATGATGAAGTGCTTTAGTGAGGCGCATGATTAAATGCACTGGGCTATGTCCTCTAATTATGCAATCCCCAGCATCCTATGTGTATCAATTTAAAAAGGGCACTGCATGAACCCTCTCCTTCCTTTCTTCCTTCCTTTCCTCCCTTCCTGTCCTGTCCCTCGTTTGTTTCTGTTTAGTAATGATTTGTTTTTTTTAAAATTATGCATGCTTATTACAAAAATTTTGAGTGGTATAGTAAAAGTATATTTCCACTCTTTTAGATTGCCTTCCTGATTTTCATCAGATCACCTTTTTAGGACTAAGATGAGAGGACTTATTTTTGTGATTCCTGCATGTGATAAGTGATAACACTTCTTTTTTTAAAAAAATATACCTTTATTGGTGCATTGTAATTATACATCATAGTGAGGTTGAAAGTGATACAAGCACACATGCACACATTGCTTGGTGTGTTTCCCTCCAGATCCCAGCCCCACCAAGCTACATGCTGGTAAAATTGGTAGTGATAACTTCATATATGGACACAGCAATATTTGAACCATTTTCTTCATCAAGCCTCTTTTTTCCCTTCTCCACCTCCCTCCCCCAACTATCTTTCACTATTCTACTGGGCTCTCTCATTCATCTGGAGTCCCTTTTGTGTCCTATTTTCTCTCTAGCTTCCGCATATGAGAGAAAACATAGCACCCTTGACTTTCTGAGACTGGCTGATCTCACTTAGCATAATAATCTCTAGTTCCATCTATTTTCCTGCAAATGACATAATTTTGTTCTCTATGACTGAGCAAAATTCCATTGGGTGTATATACCCCGTTTTCTTTATCCATTTTTCTATTGATGAACACCTAGTTTGATTACATAATTGGGCTATTGTGAGTTGTGCTGCTATAAACATGGGTATGCATGATGGTGATGACATTTCTGATGGACAGGGTGCCCAAGCTGGTGTTTGAGTCCTCTCCATGCCACAGCATTGACTGTGCTGGATCTTCAAGGTGCCTGGCCAGGATCTGCATGGTGAGGCTGTGTTATCACAAGATCTCTTCCTTCCTTTATTGGAACAAATTTACTTTCCCGTGATGAAGCTATGCCATTTTTGACACTCTGGGTTGAACCAACTGCTCTCATTCTTCCTTCCTCTCCATTCTGCGTGTGTCCCTCTAGGCTGTGTACTGGTGAGATCTTCCTAGGCTGTGTACTGGTGAGATCTTCCTGCATGGCAGAGTTGGATCACATGGGACAATGTATTGCAAAAGCTTTGTTAGAGTTCATTCATCATTTATTGCACACTGACTACAGACAGGTGCTGTGTTCAGTGTAGGATATGGGATGGAGAAGATGGATGTGGTCCCTGGTAGTTTAGTTGGGGGGGATTTTATACAAGGGAAGCTTTGGGCAAGGATATCTGAGGGGCATAACACAGTCTCTAGGGTCTGTGCAAGTCTTCTTGGGGTGCTGACTCAAGTAGAAAAGTCTTCTTCAGACTCAGTTGTCATTTTTATTGTTGCTGCTCTTGATGGAAGACTCACATTACAGCCCTGTCAGACATTAGCCATCAACTGGGCATGCACTGTGTTGACTGTAAGTGACTTGAGTTTTCAGGGAAGGACACACTGCCATAAATGTGCAAATGTTGCCTAAGAGGCAGCAAAGCACTCAGTGAATGCTAATAGTAATAAACTCAATGTTTCTCATTCAGAAACATTGAGCTACTGCCCCTTGAATTATACATTTTACTTATACAGTCCCACTGTTAGCAAACTGAGGAAATGGAACTCAGAGGAAGTCTGTTGCTGAACTTCACTGGCTCGCTAAGCATTTGATGAATGAATAAGAAAACGATTGAATGAATTTGCATCACCCTATATGTATCTCTTGAGATGTTTGTCAGTTTATTCTGAGATTTCCTATATATTTTTTTTTCTCAGCGATTACTTTGGTTTCTTTTCTTTCTGTCTCTTTCTTTCCCCTCCCTCCCTCCCTTCCTCTCTCCCTCCTTACTGAGGATCAAGCCCAAGGCCTCATGCATCCTAGACAATTGTGTTACCCCTGACCTACATCCCCAGCCCCTCCTTTAATTTCTTTAGCTTTGAAATTTAGATTAAAATATATGTACTTCTGAAAAGGTATGCTAATCACTACATTTATTGTTCTTCTTATTGTTGTTGTTGTTGTTGTTATTTTGTGGTGCTGAGGATTGAACACAGGGGTATTCTACCTCCAAGATATTCCGCCCCCCAGTCTTATTTTATTTTTTTTTTTATTTGGAAACAGAATTTCACTGAGTTGCTGAGGGCTTTGCTAAACTGCTGAGGCTGGCTTCCAACCTATGATTCTCCTATCTCAGCCTTCCAAGTACTGGGATTACAGGCATGCGCCACATGCCCGGCTAAGTATTATTATTATTACTTCATAGCATCTAATGAGCAGTGCCATGAAAGCCTATGGGAGCCAAAGTCAGGCAAGCATATTTCGAAAATCATTAACTATAAACACTAATACTTAAAGAGCTCTTTATTTTCTGCTAAAAAATTGACATATGCGAAAGAGGTATTTTTTTAAAGTGGCTCACCCATTTCATAAAGTAAAAATGATATTTGGAAACTTTCCTAGGTTTTACATAGAGAATCAGTGGCAGATGAAAACTAGAAACTCAGGAATTTATTTTCCCATCTTGGGCCTAACCAATTGGAGACAGGCTGTCTCCAGACTGTATTTTCTTTTTAATAGCTATAAGTGAATGAACTCAAAGAACAGTCTAATGTCTTGCTGCAATTGATATGAAAAAGGACAAGGGAAGAAAAGATTCCTCATTAATGGATTTATATTCTAGTGATAGGGTTAGGGGGGTGGAAAGGTCATTTTGAAAAGTAAAGTGAAATATAGAGCATGCAGAAAAATTATCTTGTTATCTGACTCAGAGACATGAGGCTGCACGTTATCCTCGGTTCGTTTATTTTTTCTTCTAGTTTTCCTTTTATTTTTAGATAAATGTGAGTCAGACAGATGAGACAAGAGTAATTTTTAGAAATTCTCTTTGTAAGCTCTTGGGAGCAGAATTTTGCTCTTTTAATATGTTCTGGGTGGAAGTGCCATTTGACTAGAAAGGAAGAAAATCTGGAAGTAAGGAATTGAACCAGAATTTAAGGGTAAGTTGGCAAAAATAACATATCCTATAAAATTTGAGGTAACCCTTATTATTATTAAGTATGTTTGATCATAATCAGACAAAATTTAAAACAATTTAAAAATTGAGATCGAAGTTCTCTCCAGAGCATGAGAGAGGGAGGGAGGGAGGGAGGGAGGGAGGGAGGAAGAAAGAGAGAGAGAGAGAGAGAGAGAGAGAGAGAGAAGTCACTGTATCTGAAAGAATTTTTGAGTTCAACAAGGAGCATGGGGTATTTTGGTGATCCTATGCTTGGTAGCAGGTCCTTTCTATATAAACAACATCATTTAATTTTGAACAAGTATTTGACCAGGGATGCTTTATTTTTTTTAAATAAAAGCAGAAATGAGGAATTTTAGGTGCTGAGAGTCTAAATGTGTTGTCTGTAGTCTCCAGGGTTCAAATCCATCTCTGTCTGGCTCCAATGATCTGCCCTTCTACCCACTCAGAAATTCTCCTGACTGGTCTCCTAGTGTCCACTCTTGGGGCTGCAGATGAATGAGCCATGTTGCATCCCAATGACTTTTCATCCAAACACACACACGTGGGCGAGATGCAGCTTGTGACTCCGTGTGTACCAGGCAAGGTTGCAGCACAAGATCAGCTGTGCTGGGGTAGGGGTGGAGCAGGTTGGTCAGTATATTATGGAGTGGCTCTTCCTTGTTGACAAGGCATGGCAGGTCATCAGAGATGGGGTGGGGGGAGGAAGCCTATACAAAATGACTTGAAACAGTGGCATGGAGGGTGTATCTGTAGGATTGCCAGAAAAACTACAAGACATAGTTATATTTGAAATTCAGATAAACAAGGAATGTATGTGTTTGTATAAGTATATCCCATGCAAGATTTGGAACATACATATACTAATTCATTATTTGTTGTTTATCAGAAATTCACATAATTTAATTTGTTCCCTGTTATGCATGTTCCAGGCCATGCTATGCATTTGGGCCTGTTGGAGTATAGAGTGGAAGGCCGAGGGGCTCCAGGGATGCTGAGAGGCTCAGACTAAGGCTGACACATGGAGGATCTGGTCTTTGCCATACTCGGGGCACACAGGATTAAAGCAGGATAATCCTATACAATGAATGTCTGTTTATTCTATGGTTGGGATAATTTGTGCCACTTCTCAGTTTTAAAAAAATATAGCAATCTGAACACAGAATTGTCTCTAATGAAAAGGGCTTTTTTTGTTCAGAGTCATATAACAAAATGACTTAATACAAACGTTCAAATAAACTCCTAATGTCTTATTACTCTTTTTGACATGAACGAAATGTGTGCGAAGAGGAAGAAATGCTTGGGTTGGAGAAGGGGAATTTAAATAAAACCAGCAGGATAAAAAACAGATACATTTATATCACATATACAGTATATATGTGTTTCCTGTTTAATGTTTAAGTGAGGAAAAAAAAAGACAAATGGAATTGTCTTATCCCTGTACAAATCCTGTCTAAACTAAATCAGAGATACTCTGCTCTCACTTAGTAGCATGGAAATTTTCCCCAGAGTCACAGAGGAAGGCCCTGCCTGGGGACAACTAGGAATCACCCTGAGAATGGTAGGTAGCATTTTGTACTTATTTAAAAGTTTAAAGATGATAAATTATTTAAGAAGATATTTTGTCATTGTATTTCTGCTTAATGATGTCCAGTGTATCTGCAACATTGGACAACGTGGCCCGTCTCCCGGTACTTATGGCCTTGGTTGGACAGAGGCATCTTAACATTTCAATAGAACATTGGGAAAATAAAATGGTTTGTGAGAGCAGTAACTGCAGACCAATTTAGATTTTTCTCTCCCTCCTCATTAAATATGTGACTGTGTCTTTTGTTTACTTTTCTCCTAGCTCCAGAAAGGATTTAAGGCAGCTCATAAATATGTGCGAGACCTATCCCTCCTACACATGTGGCTGCTCAAGCATTTTGATGATTGTACATTTTAAAGTTAAAGGCAAAGGCTTCTTTATGGTTAGTGTGTGTGTGCAGTTCTGGGGAAAGTTATAATAATCATTATATTTTACCAACAATATTATTTTGTTGTTTCTTCATTGTATCTAATGATAAATGGCATTAATTGTGAGGCACAGCATAGCAAGCATTTCTTGCAAACTGTTAGATCTAACAATTCTATTTGAATTAGGGAATTTGCTTGATTGCATTGTTATTTGCTGGGATATTTCACTGTCTTTTGCTTGAGCCTGTCCTCTCTTTAGATGAGGTTAAGGGAAGACAAAAATGTGTGATAAACACAATCTGAGTTTCATCATCAACACTTTCATAGGAAGATCAGACAGATAACCAAAGTAGAAGTTGGTTATAATGAGTGACCTTGATTCATTGGGTTTTCCTGGATTACTTTTTCTTCTGTAGACATGCTATTCTTTTTTAAAAATGAAGTGCTATTAGTAATCATCGATGGGAGTTTGTAAAGAGTAAGTTAATATTTTAAGCCTGGACTATTTGAGATTGTCTATTTGGGAAAGGATGTAAACATTGGGAAGGGTTTAGGGATTAGGGAAACATGTCTTTGGTAGAGAGAATGTATCATTGGCATGGGTTACTTCCCAATATTGTGTGTGTGTGTGTGTGTGTGTGTGTGTGTGTAGTACATCTGCCCATGCCAGGGGCATTCTACTTCCAAGCTATACTCCCTGCTCTATTTTTTAATTTACTTGCAAACAAATAGGGTCTCACTAAGTTGCTGAGTCTCACTAAGTTTCTGAGGCTGGCTTAGAACCTGCGGTCCTCCTGTCTTGGTCAGCCAAGTACTGAGATTATAGGTGTGTGCCACACTCCCAATATTATTTTCAATGAATTATCAGGCATCTTGTCAAATGAGCTGGGATCTTACTGAATCTGATGATGACAATATTAGGCTCAAATGAACTTAACAGGCTGGATAAATGGCTGAATCTCACAGGATGAATTTTAATAGGAATAATCATAAACAAATACCCTTAACTTGGGTTCAGAAAACCCACTGGGAGTTGCCGGGCGTGGTGGTGCATGCTTGTAATCCTAGTACTTGGGAGGCTAAGACCAGCCTCAGTTACTTAGTGAGGCCTCCGCAACTTTGTGAGACCTGGTTTCAAAATAAAGTATAAAAAATAGGGCCGGGGATGTAGATCGGAGGTAGAAAGCCCCTGGGTTCAATCCCCGGTACTGCAAAAAACAAAAACAAAAACAAAAACAAAAACAAAAACAAAAACAAAAACAAAAACAAAAAAAAAAACCTACTGGGAAAATAGTTTGCGTTGAAGATGGAGGAAAACAACTAGTGTAGGGCTTTCAGATAATAGTGACTTCAAGATAAGTCAACAGAATGAGTGGGTCTGCTATTAACCTAATAGGATTTAGGATCAATTTCATAGTGAACTTGTAAGGCCAAGGCAGATGTGAGAACCCTGACCTACATTCCATACTGTAGTGGTCAAAACTTTGTTGTTGTTAATTTTTTTTTTAAATTCTGATTTCATATCTGGGCACTACACTTTACAATCATGTTTTCTGTGCTTGTTGATAGAATATAAAATCATGTCAAATAAAGAAAAACTATAGGGATAGAAAATGTTTTGCTTAGAGGAAAGAAAGCTTTATTGTTAAAGAGAAAAGGGTTTTTGTTTTCTGATGTTCAATATATAGAAGAACCAATAGATATTTCTGTATAAGGATGGGCTGACCTAGAAGGGTCAGAAATGTGTGGTCCTTCTAAGTCTGCTATTCTGTAACTCTAGGATATTTGGGATATTTACATATGTATTCTGTTACACATATCTTCTAAAGTTATTTCAGGAAATTTAGTGACATTAAAAAACAAATACAAAACACCATCCAACTAGCTTTGTTATGACGTAGACAAGTCAGCTGGTTGATTTGACTGGAAACTTCAATTTGGAAGCTCAAGCCTCTAGGGCAGGTAGCTTGTTTTGTGGTGATTGGGTCATCTTGGGTACATTCATGCCTTTTCAATATAATTCTCAATATAAAAGAGCAAAATGAGATAAAAAAATACTCTTAAAATCCTGTTGAAAGCAGTTCTTGGGGCTGTGGGTAGAACTCGGTGGTAGAGCACTTGTCTAGCTTGCATGAGGCCCTGAGTTTGATCCTTGGTACCAAAAAAAATAAAAAATAAAAAAGGAGTTCCTGAAGTACATCAGATGCTTGCACTTATGATCCATTGTCTCCTTCCAGCCTCTTAACATAGAATGAAACATCTCCAGATCGCAAAGACTTGTTTCCAGGAATATTTGATATTATAAAATACACACATGACAAAATAAGTAAATCAGTCCCTTGGAGTTTAATAAAATTAATGAAATCAAGTCTCTGATTCTTTTTTTCTTCCTATTAACACCCCTGTTTCATTTTTGCTAGCCACCAGCTGTTTTTTTCCTTTTTCTTTCTTTTTTTTTTTTTGTTCCCACCACAAAATGACTCTAAACTGCAAGATAATTAGACAAAAAGAGATTTGCTCCAAAAGTTACATGGAGCCAACTATGTCAGCAATGGAAAGAACTAGTACATTTTGTTTTGAAAATAAAAGATTCTGGATCTGGAAATTTGTCTACTTAACCCCAAATATTCTTGTCTATAGAATTCCAAATGAGAAAGCTTGCCTTTCCTTTTCTATTTATTTATAAAACTACAAGGTAAAATTTGGGGGCATCTCCAAATACCGTATTTTGTAAAGTATTATAGGATGTTAAATTATAGTACAATAGTGTATGTATTAGCCAGCTAATTTTGATGGTTAGATGGTTATGCTGCAATGTACGTATTGAACTTTTTATAAGTAGGAGTCAAAAGTAGGCTAAGAGTTTTTAATATATTTCTTAATTAAAAACTCATGGTATTAAAATCCTTTAGTATCTTTCTTTTCTTTCTTGATATCTTAATATTATTACAAGGTACTCTTAGTTCCAGAATTTAGAGATCAGTTGAAAAACTCAAACCAGACTTGTCCAGCCAGGGCTGTCTCAAATTATTCAGCAAATGAACATTGAGGCAGGAAAGCAGGAGAAGTTTTGCCTTCATAGTTTTATTTTCTCCATAACTGTGGACTAGTTCAATCCACTGCTTTCTGGGTTAAGATACCTCGGAAGAGCTGACTGTCTTGGAACAGACACTCTACATTCAGCTTGTGTTTTAAGATATAAACCATCAGGAGCATGAAAACATGCATGAGAGTAGACAGTCCTGTCCAAAGAACTCCATCTTTAGCTCCCCAGGAGACTAAAACAGAGGCTGTCCTGTTATCCTGTGTTCTAACAAATTCCCACCATTACAAGGGCTTTTTTCTCTAAAGCATTTTAGTGCATACTGTGTTATCTAACTGAAGAGCAAACTTATACATTCAAAGCATGCATTTTTGAAAAGCAAAGCCCCGCTGAAGTATGAGGTTATGTGGTTACATATCATTTTAATAGAGCTACATACTGAACAACATAGCTTTTAATTCATGAAAGAGCTTAGAGCCTGCAGGTTGCAAAGGATTAAATTTTACCCTAATTACTTTCTCAGAAAAGCCAGTGGAAAATTAGATGCATCCCACCAGGCAATAAATATATCACACTAAACAAAATTTAAAGTAGAGCACAATCAACCTCTTTTCTTTGTTCTTTCAAAGGCGAAGCGGATTAAACCTTTTAAGAAAAAGATCAAGAGCATTTTATGGGAAATTTGGGAAAAAAACTATTTGGACTGAAATCAAAATGTTATGAATAGTACTTTCTAAGTAATGACACATATCAGCAGTATTTGTAACCATAAGAACAATGTGATAAATTTTAATCACTTGGGACTCCAGCTCTGTGGGAAGTGCTTACTACACAGACATCATTTATAGGTTTCCAGTTATGACCTATGTCTAAAAGACATTTTAATGATAACTGGAGAAAGTAGATAGATTGTCTTCCTCAAGTGTTGAAGTTCCTGCTTGTTGTCATCCTCGCTCTATTAAAGAGCAGAGGCTTTCAAAGGTCCTCTTCAGCCTCGCAGTCAGGGTGCAAGACCAAAGGGATGGAAATATCTAAGATAAAATATGCCAGAAACGTACACTCCTCAGGATTTCCTGTGGGAGTCGGACCAAAATAAAGCAATATTAATAAATATAAATTCTGGAACACTATTATCAACAGAAACAGGGTCTTGAAATGTACCCTTGAAATTCTTCTTGTTTCCTCAAGCAGGTCAACAATTTCAGTGTAACTGTGCAAAATGTTAGCCCTCCCTACGGGGACAATTGCTTTAAATTATATTAAAGACTCAAAGACTCTCATAGACATGTTAGAGGGAGGAGTTTAATTTGTTGGGTGCTCTAAATCTTTGAGCTCACTCAGGGTCCTTTGGCTCCCTGACCTTAAAAACATTTTTGGGGAAAAAATGTACTTTCAAGGCATCTGATCATTAAAAGACATGCAATTGGTCGATTTACTTTTCAGTGTTTTCTCTGTCTTTGCTGCATTTGGGGGAAGCGAGGATGTTCAGGTGATGAAGACGGAACAAAGGAAAGATGAAAGCGATAACAAAGGAGAAGGTCGTGCTTTCGAACCATAAAAAAATTGGCTCATTCCTTCAGATTTCATCTTCATGATATAAAAAACATCCCACTGAATAGCGCTCAAAGTAAAATAAAAATTTCCCGGTCCAAGGTTTCTCATGCGGTAAGACTTTGAGGTGTTGGCCTTCCAAGTCACCCCAAGCAAGTGAATCATCTCTCTCAGTCAGGAGGTGCCAGCATGTAAGGACTCCTACCTGTCACCTGTCATTTGGCCTCCCGTAGCATGGGGGATCGAAATAACTTCTGGTTCTTTTCTTTCTCATTGCATTCTGGTTTCAGAATATACATCATTCCATGGAATACAATTAAGGAAATCATTATATACATGGCTTGACTCAAATTGTCATTTTAAAACCAATTGGGGATAAAATCTTTTGCTTTATAAGGTTATTTTTCCAATATGACTAATCACAAAAATGCTTGATTTCCCCAGATTTCAGTGAAATCAGTAGCATACTAAAGAGTATGAAGAAGAGAAAAAGAGTAGCAATCAACAACGCTTACTTTAAAAAGTAAATAGATACATATATATCTAAAAAGCCTTCTGCTTTCTAGTTGATGCAATTCTAAATTTTGTTCTTTCTAAAAGTAACTTGGAAAGGGGGTACTGGGGATGGAAGTCAGGGGTGTTCTACCTCTGAGTTATACTCCCAACCCTATTTTTCTTTTTTTGGTTTAAAACCAGGTCTCACTCACTAAGTTGCTGAGAGCCTCGCTTAGTTTTGCCAACCTGTGATTGTCCTCTTTCAGCCTCCCAAGTACTGGGATTACAGGTATGGGTCACCACACCTGGTTTCTAAAAGTAACTTCTTTAAAGGAATAAATGAAGTGGTAATATATCAAAGACAATAATAGAATCATTCAGCATGTCACTAGAGACAAATTTTAGACCTCCATGAACTCTCAGTACTACCGTATATTTTATTGTTTCCATATTAAAATGTAAGACCTGGTGTTAAACCAATAAAATAAAGTGCTTAGACTCAGGGTATGTTATTGGGTACAATGAAGTACCAGGATTCATGCTATATGTTGTTTGCTACTCTAAAGATGAGGCTAATGCCTTGCTGTTTTAATTATCCAAAGAACAGCCATGGCTCAGCTAAACAACTGCTCTAAGAAAGCATGGCCCTTCTTCAACCTGGCTGAGCCACAAGCACTCTTGATATCTGGGCTCAATTAATTTAAGATGCTTAAGTCATCAGAATGTTCTCTCTCTTTCTTTCTCCCTCTCTCTATACTGGAGATTGAACCCAGGGGCATTCTACCTCTGAGCTACGCACTCCAGACCTATTTTATTTTTTATTTTGAAACTGGGTCTTGCTAAGTCGCTAAGACTGATCTTGAACCTGCAATTCTCCCATCCCAGCCTCCCAAATACTGTCATCCCTTCCTTCCTTCCTTCCTTCCTTCCTTCCTTCCTTCCTTCCTTCCTTTTTTCCTTCCTTCCTTCCTCTGCTTTGTGTGTGTGTGTGTGTGTGTGTGTGTGGTACTGGGGACTGAACCCAGTGGCATTCCACCTCTGAGCTACACCTCCAGCCCTATTTTATTTTATTTTTTAAAAATTTTGAAACAGGATCTCACTAAGTTGTGGAGGGCCTTGCTAAGTTGCTGAGGTTGGCCGCGAACCTGTGATCCTCCTGTCTCAGCCTTCAGAGTACTGGAATTACAAGTGTGCACCACCATGTCTGGCTTGTAATTTTCTATAGTGACCTTAATAATATAGTCTCCTCTCCGTCTCTCCCACCCTACCAATGGATGATTCTATGACCTGCTTAGTCTTTCAACCCACATATCCAGAATCAGTGGTTTATTTGTTTTTGTCTATTTGTCTGCTGCCAGAAACCCACAACTATGGTTAGTTTTTTAAATTCTTTTACTTTGCTTTTAATTTTTAAGGAAGAGCTTTTTAATGTAATGGAAAGTCATGTCAGTGGAAATGTTTTTTTTCAAATGCTTTTTCTTTTCTCTCAATGTACTCTTTCAAGAATGCCTATCTTATAAAAAAGAACCCTATCATGAACTGAGTGTCTGTAAAGCTGTTGAAACCTTGAATGATTAGAAAACAGCAGAAGAACGATACTCAACACCAACCTTCTGGTTAGGTTAACTGACTATACATTCTCTGATTAATAAACTACCCTACAGATTAGCCATGAGAACTAGTTATTTAACCATAGCTATGGCCCAGCATAGATGTGATAGGCTATCTACTCGAGTCTTTTGAACTATAGAATAATTTTAATCTTTTGGTTTCAATTGAAATACCATGGCTCTGCCCTTTCTCTGTTCCCTATTTTATGGCTGTGTTTAGACAATGGAACACTTCAATTATGGATTTAATTCAAAGTCTCTGCAAAAGAGGCGAATTCCAGTGTACAACAAATTATGTTGCTATTTCAGTTCACAAGACCTTTATTGCAAATTTTAGAGTTCATGCTAACAAAAGTGTGATGATAGTAATCAACTCTCATACAGGATAAGGGGAAGTGAGTAGAAGGAAGAAGGCACATGATAATTGATGGATAAATGATAGCTCACAAGTGACAAGGTTCATATCTAAGTCTTAGGACCAGCATATGTATTAATTGCTTTTGAATCTTTCATTCGCAGAGATGTTTATTGTTGAACAGTCAATCCAAACCACACTGGACTTTTGAACTTCCCACTGTAATGGGAAGGCCTTGTCAGATAAATCTGAATTTGTACAGATTTGAGAAGTGATTCCACGTAGTGGGGTTTGCAGACTTTGAAGCTTAGGCCCTCCCGACATATAACACACACATCATCCTAGCACTCATGGAGTTTAGCTGTGATGAAGAGCTCCACTGAGACAGAAATTATTCACCCAATTATCCCATTCCCATCCGCACCAAAAACCTCCTCTATGAATTGGCCCCTTTGAAGGCCTCTGTGTTCAGGGAAGAGATATGACCACATCAAAGGTCAGGAATTAATCAAATCTGATTATCTGCATTATTAGTGCCTAGAAACTGGACCCACAAGCCCTTTTAGCCCCGGCAAGGCAAAGGATCAGCTTTCATAATATTTTCCCTTAATTAATATTTTCATAATAATTTCCCTTAATCTCTGTTTCAGTTTTCCTCAGATTTTACCCACATTAAAAAATCATTTGACTTGGTTAAGATTTCGTTCATCATGCATTTCAAGGTGACATGAAATTTTAGTTATTACATACCAGAGAGCATCCATCACACTTCGATCCCCAAATTCTTTCTTCTTCAATTTCCTCAGTCTGTCCAAAACAAAGCATGGCTTAACCTACAGTCAATAGGATTCTATGTTGGAAATATGTCTTTGCTTTTTTAATGTAAAGGTATCTTACTTTTGGGTTTGTAACCTTAAAGTACATGAAACACTAACTAATTGACCCCAAATTTCAGTTTTAAAAGAACATGATAAAATGTGAAAGATATTTCTGATCGTCAGAGTGGAAAGATTGCCATAGTCAAAGCACACAATTCCATTTTCAAGTAAAACAGCTTCTGCCTTTTATTATGAATGACTGGAATTTTAAAAACAACAACCAACCACTCAGATATTTGTCCAAGACTCACAATCTGAAGCCTTCTCATTTAGCCAAACCTCCCACTAGACAAGTAGGAAAGATAAACAAAGCAACAGACCCCTGGGCTGTACACATTGACAAGATTGCAGGCCCTCAGATTAGAATGTCTCATCCCCATATCCAGTGTCTCCCCGAAGGACCTCTAATAGGAGGAAGGAGGAAGCACGAGGTTAGGAACTTAGGAAGATTGGGCAGATAGTCAAAGCGCTGGCTGGATGAGGCAGCCTGTAACTCATTAGCAGAGCATCTCCCAAGGGCCCCGCAAGCATGCTACAGCCGGCAAAGAAAGCTAAGGGCTGTGACAGTCAAGCTTAGCATCACGCCTGTCCACTGCTGGCCAGGGTGTTGCTCACGGTGTGCTGGGGAGAACCCAGGACACGCGAGAAGTGGATAAAGTCTCACATTGACATTTGCTGAACTGAAGACTTGGTGAAAAAATATCATTGCCATGGTTACTTTCATGCAAAAGGCAGAGGGAGAAAGAATGGGAGGGGAAGAAAATGTGAATTGTGACATTTCAAATGTCATCTTTGATTGACTGGATGACTAAGTGATTGCCTAGCAGGCACAGGGTACCAGAGACATGCTTCGGAAACTAAGAAGCAGTTCTTTATTTTTGGTGAGGAATTTACTGAAAAATCCTTAAGGATTTCATGTTTTTATTTATACTAAGGGTAAATATCCTCAGGATAAGTATAATTCAGTTAGTGAAATGTGGATTCTTTTTGACATGGCTCCTTCTGTCCATTTGGGAGTCATTTACTAAGCATGTGAGAGTGTGCTGGACATGTTGGAGTACTGGCCTCCCTCACATAGTGGGATGAGGGAAGATTGGACCCAGAGGAGCCATGGAAACCACTTACCTGTGGTTCTCCACCCCAGAAGACTCTGCCCCTCTACATGATAAATATTTTGTACCACCTTCTTTACTATCTGAAATAAAATTCATAAATAGTTTTTCCACCTGCACATATCACTTACCATATTTAATAAATCCCATAACTATTTGGAAAAAAAAGAAAAAGTAACTGATTATAAAACAACATGCCCTTCCAAATGACAATTTGTAAGGATAATAACTACACTGGAAGGTACCGTGAAACAGAAGGGGGCTTAACCCACATACAATGAATAAGACTGATTTTAGATGAAGACAATATTCTAATGGACATTGTCAATAATTCCTTCTATACTAGTGTTCTGAAATATGGGCTAAATAAGAATATTTTTTCTAAATACTTAGACTCACCTGGAGTGTGACAATGTAAATTGTAGTGACATAGGTATATTTTACTGGCAACTCAAACATAATGAGAAACTATGTTTTTAGGGAAATCAATGACATTGAAATCTGATTGAAATATTTTGTACTTTTATGCAAAACAGAATTGGCTTCTAGGCTCAGATAATAATAAACAGTGTTTTCTCCTTCACCTGAGGAACATGGAAAGCTGTGTGGACATTTTCAGGTGTGACTGCTGTGTGCACAACAAGATGTCAACCATCGCTGGCCAAGTCCATTCGATACCAGCATCACCCTCCTGTCTCAAATCTGTGTGAGAGTCATAGTTGTTCTTCATAATTTTCCGAATATTCCTGCACCCCGGTGTCAAGAAGTACTATTCCACTCTTGCCTTCTCAATGTACAGATTTAAAACTGGAGGTCGTCAGAGGTTAACTCCTTTGTTCAACATCACAGCTAGTTTATGCCAGAATCAAGACTATCATGGATTTATCGATCCCTTCTCTAATTTATATCAGAGACTATATGAAATCTCTATAAAGGCTTAAATCCTTACAACAAAGTGCCATTTCACTTTGTTTTCTTATATCCCATAATCTTTTTGGTTTTGTTTTTGGTCTGAACCTGCAAACTCACCATCCCTGATATATGACATCAATTTGCAACTTGGACATCATTTTTCATAGTTCCCATGCTGAAGGTATCCTCTCGGATCATCTTTTCTCATATATACTCTCTTCCATGAAACATTCCTCCACATTCAAACCTAAGATGGTCTCTCCCTCTAGGTAACTGTTCTTCCTTGCCCAGGTACTTGTCCAGTCACTCATTGATCTGTACTGTCTCAAAGTCCACCTTGTAATGGCAGACACCAGATCTCTTTTTTTATGTGTGTGTTCTGCCTACTACTTCTCACAGGGATTTAGTGCATAGTAGTTTTTTTAGAATCAGTTCTCAATTCTTGTTTTTGAATCACTGCAGTATATACAATCTCAACGAAAGGGATGCCTATCAATAATTCAAGTTAATTTATGTTTGTCATCTCAGACTGAGGCAAAGCTCAGTTCCAAGCGACATGGCCGTGCTGCGGAACATCTGGGAAGGAACAAGGAAGACATCCGTCTGGCTTGCAGTGGTCAGGAAATGAAGTGGTTCGTTCCTAGCAACGGCCCATTTTGTATTTTGGAGGCAGAGATATAAACAATGACAGACTCTGTTAAAAGCAGCTGCAGTCACAAATCTCCCAACAGGCTTCATATGTGCAAATTGCAGGAAGGACTCCTGGTGCCATATTGGGCTTCTCAGTCACACACAGAGAGGAGCCATCACTGTCAGTAGTGTCCTCTCCGAATAGACTGGAGAACAACATGTCCGTATCCCACTTGCCATGTGAGTGAAGGTGGAAGAGAAATGGAGTAGGGTCACTGACACTGGTTGGCCATTTTTTAAAGTTGTTTATTAACCCTCTGCAAAATCTGAACAGAAATTTCATCCTTGAACAACAACAAAAAAAATAAGTTGAAAATAGCCTTCAAATTAAATCAACATCAATTTTATAGATTATTTCTACCTTCAGGTTTTATTTTTTTCTGAGTGTCTGCTGATTGGCTGTCAGGTTGTTTGGGTTATCGCCTGCTCATCTGAAGGTTTTATTGTGAAAGTGTAACATGTGAGATCTAACATGATGTATTAGGCATAGAAGTAATCATGGAAAAATGTAGTTAAGCCCAAGGATTCTTTGGAAATATGCATAAATATTTACAAATTATAGATTTAAATCCAACTTTTTTGGGTAAATGAAATATATCCCTTTTTTTGTAAATGAGAAATATTAAACTCAGGAAGGCAGTAGAACTGCAAAGCATAAAACATTAGGAAAAGTTATTTGCAATGCCAGATACCAAATAATTGCACATGATTTCATAAAGTTCTCTCTCTTTCTAACACCTTTAGAGATTTACAAATCTCAAATGCCTTTTTTGCAGCTTTAGGTAATTTTGGAATGAATTTTGATGCTAGCTGTGCGTCAGGACAAGGCCATCTGAAGTCCATGTTTTCTTAAATGTTAAAGACACTATTCATCATATCTCTGGCTTCTTGAGTTTGTGATTCATGGCTGATGATACCAAATTTCCAAATAGTTGTACTTATGACCTGTTTTCTTATTCTTCCCAGAATTTGCCTCAATACCTAGAAATGAGAGCAGAGTTTGTCTATCCATCAGAAGTATGGACAAGTAGATCCTTAGAACTAATCCCTTCAAGATTAGACCAGTGATCAGAATGCTTTCATTATTTACTGCTTTGTGTGGTTTGGTTACCTATAAAATTCTATTTGGAAGAAATACTTTTAATTAAGAAAGATGTTTCCAGTAGTTACCTGTGACTACTAAATAAGCTTTAATTAGCATGCTCCGTTAACTGACCAATCATCTAAAACACTGGAGAAAAATGATACAAAGGATGGGCAAGTTAAGGTTGGAGGGGGTGGGAAGAAGAAACACTTATTTCAGGAGTATGGAGGATGATCTATATAAGTAATACAAATGTTTGTTTTGTATTTTTCCTAGAAGCTAAAGGTAAATATGATTGGTAATAGGATTTTCCATTTTTATCAGGGGACATACAGTAATTATTTGGTGGGACTCATTTCCACTTCTACATGCCAGTTAGCTGTAGGGAAATACATGTTGCATTCAGTGGCAGTCTGTGCAGAGATGACAAGCCACCGTGCATGTTTTATCATACAGGTGCCTATACCAGTACTATTTTGTACCTACCTTCAGAAAGGATCCTTAATCATTTATCAGTGTTTCCTTTGATAAATGATTACGAATCCTTTCTAAAGCTAGGTACAGAATAGTTGGACTATTTTTGATGTGATCAATTAATTCCATAAAAATGGGCATATACCAGGTATAATTTTTTAAAACAGGAAACACAACTTCTTTTTTGTCTTGAATTAACTGGTCTTTTAGGTCAATATAGGAATATGCATATTTAGAAAACGACTCATAGAACTAGGAGGTGGGTTTTGAAAGGAGTACGTACAGAAATTGGTGAACATAAATTTCCAGAGATTTGGAGTTTCCTGCTCTGCCTCATGACAATTAGGTGACATTAGGTGTCTAGTTTCAAGACATGTTCAGATTCTAGAGAAGAGTATCTTGCAAGAAGAATATGTGAAATGAAAAAAGCATCAATTCTTACTTAATAGACTAAAATGTTAGTCAGAACAAAGGAATTTTGCACACCATACTTTTCCCCTCTGACTTAAATTAGCCATATTCATCTTCAAAAATAATTTCTGTGACAGAAAACATATTGAGAAGGGTGAGTGATAATATTTTTGCATTCATAAAAAAAACTCTCCAGCTTGGTGGTAGGGCGCTTGTCTAGCATGTGGAAGGTCCTGGGTTCAGTCCCCAGTCAGTACTTAAAACAAAGGCAAACAAAAACCCTATGACCATCTAATACACACAACTGTACCAAGCCTGGGAAGGCTCAGAGCCCTTTGCATGACTCCAATGCGTGTGACCAGTAAGTGAAGGTCAAAGGCATTTCCCAGGCCTTGTCAGGGCTGCTTAATCTGATAGTGCAGATTACTATGCACACATGGAGCCCACCTTGAGGCGGAAGCAACGGAAGGGACTGGATCCCCCCCCATGACCATAGCACACATTCTCCTTGAGTATTGACTTTTTTTTTTTGAGGTACCGAGGATTAAACCCAGGGGCGTTCTACCTCTGCGCTACGCCCTCGGCCCTATTTTTTTTTATACTTTATTTTGAAACTGGGTCTCATGAAGTTGCGGAGGGCCTCACTAAGTAGAGAGAGAGAGAGACAGGGAGAGAGAGAGACAGAGAGAGAGAGAGCTGAGGCTGGCCGCGAACCTGGATCCTCTGGTCTCTGTCTCCCAAAGTACTGGGATTACAAGCGTGCGCCACCACGCCCGGCGAGTATTGACTTTTGTATACAGTGGAAGTCAAGTTGTTCTTGTTGGTTTAATGGCAATGGGTGCACTTGATTAGGCACCTCTATCCCAGTCAGCTGAGCATGGGGACCATATCTCACATGAAAAGCACTGCTCCTGCTATTGACCAACACGAAGCCAGTGCACCTGTCTAACCTCACACCTGCCCGTGCCCACAGAGCTTCAGTGGCTTCAGGAAACAGCTGTCAAGGGAGATTTCAGAAATAACCTGAGTAATGCCCCACAAGCAAGGGAGTGGGAGAGCCCCAGCCTGAGACATGAAATAGGCATCTTCTATAAACCTACATTAAAATCATTAAAACCTGTCCGGTGTGGTGGGGCACACCTGTAACCCTGGTATCTGGGAGGCTGAGACAGGAGGATCACAGGTTCGAGACCAGCCTCAGCATCTTAGCAAGACTCTCAATAATGTAGCAAGATCCTCCCTATTTCAAAACAAAACATAAAATTTATAAAAAAGGCCAGGGGTGTAGCTCAGTGCCCCTGGGTTCAATCCCCAGTAACACACACACACACACACACCATCATCATCAATACCTTGATAGATGCCCTTAAACTGAATCTTCAGTGATTTCCCAACAGGAAAGTAGAATCCTTTAGAGAAGGGAAAGGTCTGTATTTTGTTTTCTTGCACAGCAGGAACATATTAATCAGACCCATTAGGTAGAATGGAAAATGCCAGTGTTGCCATTGCTAGCGGGGAAGCATCAGGGTGCCTCTTACTTCTTCCCATCCTCCCCTCTTATTTATTATTTAGATATTTCTTAATAGATAATACATGACACCTAAACATTTTAATGTCTACTGATTAAGTCATAGTGTTCTTATTCAGGGAAATTAAATTAAATTGTGCAATAAAAATAATTTCCTCTCAATTACATAGTAAAATACCATTCTATTAGGCATAGGAATGACAAGCCCTTTCTCAACTCGTTTCTCACAGCAAGGAAAATGCACCATGTCGAGTGCTCATCATATTGTCCTGAATCACTTTATCTAACCAAGGCCTATTTCTCAGGCTGGACAGGTTTAGAGGCGTTAAACTTGGCAACTTTCAATAATGAGAACTATAACCGGCACTTCATGTATTTCTCACTTAGAGCCAAGCACTGTCTCAAGCATTTCTATGTCGATAAACTCATCTAATCCTCACTCACAGCTGCCCTATGAGGTGGGTATGACATGACACCTAAACATTTTAATGTCTACTGATTAAGTCATAGTGTTCTTATTCAGGGAAATTAAATTAAATAGATTATTATCTCTATTCCATCGAGTAGGAAACTGAGGTGCAGAGAGATCAAGTAATTGTTTTGTGATCACACAGCAAGAAAGTGGGGGACTTGGGGTTCAAACTTAGGCATTCTAGCTCCACATTCCACATTTTTAACCATTTATGCCACCCTGCCTCAAAAACAGAAAGATTTGAATCAGATTAGACACAAAACTTAAATTGCACATCATTTTAGAAATCAACACACACACACACACATATGTACACACACACACACACACACACACACACATAATATATATATTTAGTGTGTGTGTGTTACTGGGGATTAAACTTGAGCCGTTATACCTCCAGGCTACACTCCCAGACTTTTTTGTTTTGTTTTGTTTTGAAACAGGGTCTCGCTAGGTTGGCGAGAGTCTCCCTAAATTGCTGAGGCCAGTTTCAAACCTGCTATTCTCCTGTCTCAGTCTCCCAAGTACTTGGATTATGGGTGTGTGCCACTATGCCTGGCTCACTTCAAGTATATTTTAATGTTCTCTTTATTCATTTGGCAAATGTTTGTTGATGCTCCCATAATCTGACTCTCCTGAAGCTGCTGGAAACAAAATTTCCCTCATGGGAATTGTATTCCCATGGACACATAAGATGAAACCAGGTCTGGGGAAAACTGGATTTTCAGCACAATGAATTTTCACAGACAGAAAGTATTTCTCCCTTAAGCATAGTCTCATAAATAAATTAGCTACTTTTGTCTTTAACATGATGTGAAATTTCATTAAAAATAGAGTAATTCCTTAATTTTTTAAATTGACAAAAATTAAATATATTTATGCCATACAACATGATGTTTTGCTCTATGTATAGGTTGTAAAATAATTAAATCAAGCTAATTAACATATCCATCACTTCACCTCCTTAACATTTTTTAGGGGGTGTGGTGAGAACATATAAAATCTACTCTTTCTGCTATTTTCAAGCATGCAGTACGCTATTAACTATAGTTACTATGCTGTACCATTGATCTTCAAAACTTGTTTATCCTGCCTTCCTGAAACTTTGTACCTTTGACCAACCTCTCCAGCACTGGAGATGAAAGGAAATAGCATTGGAAGGAAACAACATTCATCAAGTACTTCGTAGTCAGAAATTGTCACATCTATCATTTTGATTCTGTTAGCAGAACTGTAGTATAGGTATTCTTGGCACATTTTACAGATAAAGAATTTTGCAGATCAGAGAGCTTATCTAACTTCAGTTCATGTGTTAGTCAACTTTCTGTCACTGTAACAAAATACCAGAGATGTTCAATTTAAAGGAGAAAATGTTTATTCTGGCTCATGGCTTCATAGGTTTCAGTACATGGTCACTTGGCCGTGTTGCCTTTGGGCCTGGGGTGAGGCAGAACATCATGGTGGGGGGCATGTGGTAGAGCAAAGCTGCTCACCTGATGGTGGCCATGAAGCAAAGAGAAAAGAGCCCAGGTCCCAATATCTTTTCAAGGGCACATTCCTAATGACCTAACTTCCTTCCACTAGGCTCCACCTCTGAAAAATTTCACCACCTCCCAACAGTGCTCTGGCACTGTATTATGGGCTGTCACCAAGCTTTTAACTTGTGGGCCTTTGGGGGATACTTTCCCAACTGTAGCAGTCTACTTAGTAAGTGGAAGAGTTGTGATACAAACACTAGTCTTGCTGGTTCTAGTACACTGTATTCATTAGATTATGATCTGTTAGACTATATATCCCACAGCTAATGGATAGGTCCACAAAAAAGTCAATACTATCTCCTCTAAGGAAAATATGCTTTCTTTAGTATGTATTCTTTGGAAGCTCCAAAATTCAGAAGAGATTTGAAAACAATCAAATGACATAAAATTTAACCAACTTAAGTATCAATGAGAAAAGACATTGACTAATCTGATATAAAGAAATATTTAAATTGAAAAAGTTCGTAAAATATAAGAACTATAGTTTCGGGGGTCAAGTTACCTAAATTACAAAAAATCATCAAGTTAAAGTACATATTTCCTGATAACATTTGGCCATGTGACTCTTTAGTCACATTAGCTGTCTTTAGATATGGTGCGTATTGGCTCACTGTAAGCGATGAATGATAATGGCTGTTCACATGAATTAATTTGCCGTGCTAAGATCCACTATTTCATTAACTTAAGTGGTGCACAAAAGAGATGAATGCTACTCCCTTGCAGGGATTAGTTTTCGTGAGAATGAGCTGTTATAAATCAAGTTCCTCTGTCTCCCCCCCCCCCACACCGCTCCCGAGCTTCCTGTTTCACTATGAGATCCCTCTTTGTACACACTTCACCACTGAGACCCATATGCCATACACCCTCACTAGAACCGAGAAGATGCCAATACTATGATCTTGGATCTCCAAATCTGTGGGCTAATCAACCTCTTTCCTTTATATATTATCTACAATTGGCTATTCTCTTTCAACAACAGAAAACAGACTAAGATGGCATCTTTTTCTTATTCCTGATCTTAGAGGAAATGCCTTCAGACTTTTACCATGAGCATGATGTTAGCTGTAGACTTTTTAATATATGGCCTTTATTATGCTGAGGATGTTTCTTTCTATTCCGAGTTGTTGAGTGTTTTTATCAGGAAAGGTTACTGAGTCTTATACTTTTCAGCATCAATTAATATGATCATGTAGTTTTTGTCCTTCATTTTGTTATTGTGGTGCATTACATTGACTGATTTTCACATGTTGAACTATCCTTCCATCCCAGGGGTGAGTCACAATTCGTTGTGATATATAATCCTTTAAATGTGGTGTTGGAGTCTGTTTTCTAAAATTTTGTTTGAGGATTTTCGCATCAATATTCACCAGGGATATTGGTCTGTAGTTTTCTTTTTCTTATCTAGCTTTAGTATCACAGAATACTGGTGTCACAGAATGAATTTGGAAGCATTTGCTTCTCTTCAGTTGTTTGGAAGAGTTTAAGGAGGTTTAGTGTTAATTATTCTTTAATTATTTGGCAGAATTCTTTAGTGAAGCCATCTGGTCCCGGATTTTTCTTTGTTGGTAAGATTAATGGAAAACCACTGGTTTAATCTCCTTACTATTTGTTGGTATATTCATGAGTAATTTTTAAATGAACTTTAGGAAGATATATGTCATGGTTTGGATTTTGGATGTCCCCCTAGACTTCAGAGACAATATAACTTAGTTGTTGAGGAGGCTTAGTTGCTGTGGAAGGGTCCCTGGGAGTGTGGCCTTGGGGATTATACCTGGTCTCTCCCCCCTTGCTTGCCCTCTCTTGCTTTTGGCCTTCATGAAGTGAAAGCAGAGCCCTAAGAGGAGCCTTGTGCTCTTCTTTCTTTGCTTCCCATTGCCATGCCCTGAGCTCTGCAGACTTCATCTGGCCGAACATGAACTGTACCCCTGAAATCTCCAGAACTGTGAGCAAATAAATCTCCCTCCTCTAAGTGATGGTTGTCAGGTACTTTGAATTATAGTAGTGAGAATGCTGACTGAAATGATATAATTCACATGAAAATAAATGTATCCAAAGTCCAGTGAGTTTTCTGGCACTCAGGTTCTACCAGTTCACTGCTGTACTTTTGAAACCTTTACTCCATATTTAAAGTGTCTTGTTACTAGCACCTTACTAAAAGTCAATTGATAGGATGAAAACGACCTAATTATATAAACCACAAAGTGAGTTAGACACTGAAATCCCAAATAAGAAATGAAAAATCAGGCTAGGGGTGTAGCTTGGAGGTAGAATGCATCTGGGTTCAATCCCCAGTAACACACACACACACACACACACACACACACACACACACACACGCACACACACAGTAGGCCATGATGGAGAGAATTTATCTTCCACAATTGAAAAAAAAATATTTCCAACTTTTATAAGGAACTAAGAACTGAAAGAACACTGATAAGTTTGTTTTTTTTTTGTATATTTTCTTGATGCATCATAATCATCATGAGGATCTTAATACATTCAATTAATTGAATTTAAATTTGACAAACCTTTGTGCAGTATTTTCTATGTCAGGTGCTGGTGAGATCCAAGTCCAAGATATTGCCCCTATTTTGAGGAAGCTTAAATAGAGCGTGGAAGACAGGACGTAAAGAGTTACCTGTGATGCAAGAGGAAATATCCATTAAAAAGGAGGTAGTGGATAATGGGGTGGAAGAGGACTGGCTCCTGTGTGTGTATGTGTGTAAGGGGGTGAGGATTGGTCTCCCCATGACATCTCTTTCAAGGGTACTATAATTAATGGACTGTGAAAAATGGTTAAGTCTTTCTTATTGGTAGCAAGCTTATAGGAGGTAATTCTGCAAGATTATAAAAGTAAGGCTTACAAATACGATTTTAAAATAATACAAAAGGTAAGCTGCAGTAGAAGACAGGGGGAGTACTCAAAATCTCTATCTTTTGCCTAAAATGCTGTTGAATTCTTCTGCTTATGAGGCCTCGCTTTTCCAAACCTGTATATCTAAGGCTCCTTAGTACTGAATCTGTGTTGAAAAACAGAATCGGAGAAGGAGGAAAATGAAATGAGAAGACAAAGGAGTCTCTTCATCTGCTCATCGTAGCTACACGTGGGACTGCTGCACATGCTGGAGACCGAGAGGGCACACCTGTGCTCTGGCATTAGCAAAGGTGACTGTGAGGCGAGCGGATCTGGAGCCAGTCTCCAAGCAGACTGTACAATTCCAGAAAGCTGGCAGGTCACAGAGAAGCATTAAATGCAGCTTACTTCCTCTCTATAAAGGAGGAATTCGTTGCTCTGCAACAGAGGGCAGCTATTATTTGTGCAAATGTCATTAAATTTAATGGATATTTTATAGCCTCCATTTTATTTGTCCTCTCTGCAGCATTCAATGCTGTTGAACACATCCTCGTTCCCACAAACTATCCTCCTTTGGCTTCCATGATAACTCGCTCTTCTGGTTTTCTTTCTCTCTGCATGTTTTTTCTCAGTCGTCTTTGTCAGATCGTCTTCCTCTTTCTGTGTCTGAAGTGTAATATTTTTCCTGTCTCTGAAATGTAATTTTACATTAAATATCTGTTTGGGGCTTCTTTTTTTTCTTTCATGCCATATGTTTTCATGGTAGATTTTTTTTTTCTATTCCCATAGCTTTAGTTGTCTGTCTATCTATCTTAGTCCATTTTGTGCTGTTATCACAACACTTGAGACATGGTGACTCACAAAATAAAGTAGTTTATTTGGCTAATGATTCTGCTAGTTAGAAGGTGTGGCACCCAGGTCCTGCCAAGACAAGGCCCCCTGGCTGTGACAGAACATAGTGGCGAAATGGAAAGGGAACCAGGCACGTGCAAAAGAGATCACTCGGCAAGACAGGAACCAAGAGGCTCAGGAGGGAGGGTCCAGACTCAGTTTTATTAATTAATTAATAAATAAATTCATTCATTCATTCATTCATTTTGCAGTGTTGGGGATAGAACCCAGGGCCTTGCACATACTAGGTAAGTGACCACTGAACTATATCCTCAGCCTTTCAATCTTTTCATAACAACCCACTTTCCTAGGAACTAATCCACTCCTGCTAGCCTTAACCCACTCCCTCAAGATAGCATTAATCCTTCATGAGGATGGAGCCCCATGATCCAGCTTCCACTGGGTCTCTCCTCTTAAAAGGTTCCACCATCTCAACCCTGCCACATTGGGGACCGAGCCTCCAGCATATGAACTTGTAGGGGGCAAACCACATCCTAATCACAGCACTGTCTCTGTCTCTGTGTGTTTTTCATCCTTTTCCCATCCCATCTTTACTTGGATGTCCCCCAGATGACTCAATTGAAAGTGATCATATTATATCTAATCCCCTACTCAAAACCTGTCCCTGTTTTTTTGTTTTCTTATTCTAAATGGTGCATGGTTCATCTTGTAACCCCAAGCAGCATTTTCGGCAGTATTCTTCACACATTCTTCTTCCAAATTCCCCATATTTGATTAATCACTGAATCCTGGTGCTTCTTAGTTCCTTGGTGCCTCTCGTATCTGTCCACTTCCCTGCATCCCCACTACTCCTACCTTCGCTGAAGCCACCAGCCTCCTTCCCATGGACTGTTGGAAGAATCTTCTAATGTAAGCTCCTTGCCTCAAGTCTTGGCCTCTATAATCTATTCTCCAAACTATGCTCTTTGTAAAATGAAATTCTAATCAAACTTCTGCTCCCTACTGTTCTCAACACAAAGACCAGGCTCAGTAACATGGCACATAAGACCTTTTGCTAACTGAGCTTTGCTCCCTCTCTCCAGCCTTATCTCTTGCTCCATTATCCTCATGTCTGCTCTTTATGCTCCAGCTCTTTTGCACTCTTCCCTGTGTTTCTTTTTTTTTTTTTTTTTGCGGTACCGGGGATTGAACCCAGGGGCGTTCTACCTCCGCACTACACCCCCGGACCTATTTTTTATACTTTATTTTGAAACTGGGTCTCACGAAGTTGCGGAGGGCCTCACTAAGGAGAGAGAGAGAGAGAGAGCTGAGGTTGGCCGCGAACCCGGATCCTCCAGTCTCTGCCTCCCAAAGTACTGGGATTACAAGCATGTGCCACCACGCCCGGCCCCTGTGTTTCTAAAGCATAGCTGCTTTAAGCACCATCTTGGTGAAATGTCCCCCCAGTTTCTGTTGAGTGCTCCTCCAATGTGGTTCCATGAAACAGAGCAGTTACCCTCCTTCTGGCAAAATATTGTACTGAAATTGTGTGTTTGCTTGTCTGTATCTCCCAGTGAAATATAAGCTTCAAGAGGATAGACTTTTTTTTAATAGAACATCATTCCTTTCTACTTGTGATATAGAATGTGCTTAATATGCATATACTAATTTAACCAGTAAATTGCAGTATATTCTAAGAAAGTTAAAGAAAATGCTCTACCCATAAAGGCAGTGGCTATCAGATATATATGTGCTTTCTAATCCAATTCTTTCTTACATCTCCATATTCTTTCTCCTATCTTATTTCTAATCTCTCTCTCTTAAATCTCTAATTACTGAAACAGTAGGTTCTACTTATTGTCCCTATCCTCCATTGTCAGATTTGATGTCAGGCTAGTCTAGAGCAGGCATTAGTTTTCTAAGAAATGGAAATCTAGATCTCTTAATAGTTTAAAATAATGATGGGATATCCAAACCCTTTTGATATTTTTTCTCTACTGTTTCCTTTTCATAATTATTATTTCTTAAATTAATTTTGAAAGCAAAACAGATGATTTGTAGATTTCTGACTCTAATATATTGTTTCCAGAATAATTTCACCCTATCTTCCCTCTTTTTAATGCATTTTCTTAAAAGTGGCAGATGACTTGACGAAGGAAACCGTTCAAATAATGCTATGCACATGTATGAAGTTATCAATACCAGTCTCAGTAACATGTATGGGGAGGGGGAGGGGATGGGGTGGGATCTGGAAGGAAACACACCACGTGCTGTGTGCATGTGTGTTTCTATCGCTCTGAACCTCATCATGATATATAATTAAAATGCACCAATAAAAGTGTATTTTTCAAAGTGCCATATAAAACATTTCACTATATATTAGTAATTTTATAATTCGGAACTACCATTTGCTAAGCCAGGATGCTGAGGTACTTTGCTTTTTCCAAACTTTCTGAGGATAACAGAGCTTTTAGCTACTTGCACTGTCTATTACATCTTTGTGCCACTTTGTAATAATAAACTGCCTGTGTCTGCCTGAGGGTCCCAGACCTGTGTTTAGATTTGTAAGGTAATAAGTTCAAGGAAAACTTAGCTGAGGTCTTTATACTCAAACCACCCTGCTCAGTGTTTATACTTTATACTAAACACGCCTATAATATTATATGTTTCATACTTTTACATTTTAACAAGGTCTTGATGAAAGGGAATGTCACATCTGCACATCTGAAAGTGACACTTGCTTCCTCACATGCACCATGAGTAGACTTTTTATGACATGGTCATCCATTTAATTATTTTTGGCACATCACAATTCAGCCTCCTCAATTGAACATGTAAATATTTGGGCCTAATAGGGATTCTAATTCTAATATTTCTATGATAAAACCTTTCCAACAGGAATAAAGAGATGTCAAATACAGTTTATAAGCCAGGTAAATGTTAAGTGCTAAAGGTCTGTAATGTTTTAAAACATTGTAGCTGTGTTGGAGAGGGTGATACTGCGTACCGCGTATTTATTTAAGTTTATAATGCACGTTGGAATTAGCTTTCTTCCTCTTAATCTCATTCCCATGTAATTTAAGTAGAGATTGCTTCAACATTTCCTGTTTTTATGAATAAAATATCTCAGCTCATCTACAGGGATATGATTCCTTTACTTTGCCTGTACAAATTGAGAGTAAAATGGAATGAGTTCCATCTGGGCTTATTGTCAGAAATGAGTGTCTTCTAAGGTATCCTCCAGCTAATAAGAGTTGATCAGGACACTGGCTCCCAGTTCTCAGGACCAGAACTTCCAAATTCTTTTGTTCCATCCTTTTTGTCATCTGCCATGTCACCAGCCCCTGGAAGAGTGGTTCTTGTCATACGTTTGGGCCATAGCGACCCCAAGCTAAGACAGCAGGATTCCTGAGATCCTCAAGGCTTCTTTCCCACTCTGCTGGTAAAAAGCAATGGCTTCTTTTCAATGGTGCTCATCTCTTTAGAAACCACACCCTCCTTGGCACACTTTTAAATGCCCTCCTATTCTGAACAAATTGCATGTTCTTTAAATATGCATAACAGTAAAATTGGCTAAAAGCAACCGGCATTACACATGCTGCTGCTCTGAAATTTCCTGTACCACATAAACTAGTCATTCACCTTTAAACTCAGCCTCTCACAAAGTCTCAGGGCATGGACACAACACATTCAAGTTCTTTGCCAAGGTGTCAAAAGTATGTTTTCCGGTCCAACTCCCAATAGAATCTCATGAGCATAACCTTTACTGTCCTGTCAGCATTCTGGGCTTCTTCGTCCTCACCAAAATAGTCTGTTAAACTCTGCTTATAGAATTCTAGGTTTTTTCTAACCTGCTCCTCCAAACTTTCCCAAATTCCTCCCACAAACCAATTCCAAAGGATTCTGAAACACAGTGTCAGGTATAGTCACAGGAATGGCCCAACTCCTGGTACCAATTTTCTGTGTTAGCTTTTCACTGCAAGAACAAAATACCTGAGATACATCAACTTTCAGGGAGGAAAGGTTTGTTCTGACTGATGGTTTCGGAGGCTTCAGTTCATGGCTGATTGGCCCTGTCTGGGCCTGTGGCAGCACAGTACAGCGTAGCAGAAGCATGCTAAGAAGATGGCTCTTTACCTCATGGGAACTGGAAAGGAAAATGAGAGGAAGAGGAGGGGCCCTAGTATCCCTTTCAAGGGCATGCCCCCAATGTCCTAATTCCTTCCAGTAGGTTCCACTTTCTAATGGTTTTGCCACCTTCTAATAATGCCATAGGCTTGGGACCAAGCCTTCAACACATAGGCCTTTGAGGGACACTCAAGATCCAAACTATTAGCAATGTGTTGGAAGGTAATTGTTTGACTGCCTCAAATAGGCCTGATAAGCCAAGTGAGGTTTGATTAACTGATTTAATCACATTCTGGTGTCCCATTTGCGTAACATTATTTCACACATTTTTATTTATTTACTACATTTTCTTTTATTTCTTTTCACCTTTTCTCTATTTGGTGGACTAAATCAAATTTTCTTCCACTGATTTGAAAGATACACACTTAATCTTCCCTGTAATTATAATAACTTATGGTACCTCTATCTTTTGATGATGTTTATTAATGTATCATTTACATAGAAACAGATATACTTATTTTAATGTATATTTTGCTGGCCTTTGACAAATTTGAAAACTTGTGTATCACCACAAGTCAAAAAATATTAAGCCATTGCATCACCTCAAAAACTCTCTGTTTAGCTAAGAAAAATGAAAATACATGTACTTCTTCCTATTAAGTGTGTGTGTGTGTGTGTGTGTGTGTGTGTGTGTGTGTGTGTGTGTGTATGTGAGGGGGACACTAGGGATTGAAGCCAGGAGTATTCTACCTCCAAGCTACATCCACAGGCTTATTTTATTTTTTGTTTTGAAACAGGATCTTGCTAGGTTTCTCAGAGTCTCTACTTGCTGAGGCTGTCCTCAAACCTGTGATGGTCCTGTCTCAGCCTCCATGTACTGGGATTACAGGGGTGCACCATCTTCCTCTCTGTTTCCATCACTACCTCCACCCAGATAAAACATTGCCTACTTTCTGTCACCATATATTAGCTTTTTTTGGACAGGAGAGGGGTTACTATAATTAACAATAAAGTATGCATGCTTTGGGCATATATTGGGCCACCTCTGCACAACACATCTTTGAGATGTATACATGTTGTGTGTATGACCACTTTGCTTCTTTTTTTGGTACTTAATTGTATCTATATATCATAATTTGTTACCCATGCTCTTCATGGATGTTTGGCTAGTTATTTCTAGTTTTTGAGACTTAAAAGCAAAGGTGCTGTGAATATTTGTCTACAAGTCTTCCATATATTTTCATTTCTCTTAGGTAAACAGAAGTCATACAATCGGTTTAAATTTGACTTCATGAGAAGCTGGTAAAGTGTTTTCCAAAGTATCTCTGTGAGCCACATATAGGACTATCATTTGTTTCATATCATTTTTGTCCAATTTCTACTGGGCTATTTGTCTTAGCATATAAAACATTATAGAAATAATTCTTTACATATTGTGAATATATATTTCGTATAAGCAGGGTCATCAGTTGAAATATAGGACATCCAGTTAAATTTAACTTTCAGATAAACAGTGAATAATGTGTCAAATATTACATAGGATAAACTTATGCTGAAGAAAACATTTATTGTATGCCTAAAACTCCAAATTGATTGTGTGTCCTGGTGTATGTGTGTGTATGTGTGGGGGGGGACTGGAGGTTGAACCCAGGGGCGTTCTACCTCTGAGCTACATCCTCAGTCTATTTTGTTTTATTTTGAAACAGGGTCTCACTAAGTTGTTGAGGGCTTCGCTAAGTTGCTGAGGCTGACCTCGAACCTGCCATCCTCCTGTCTCAGCCTCCCAAGTACAGAAATTATTTGTTAAATCTGACAAATTTATTCACATAATATACGGATTGAAAATGATTTTTCCCTATTTTGTCTCTTGTACTTTATTTTCTTAATAGTTTTTTCCATAGAGCAGGTATTTAAAATTTTTATATAAATTCAACTTATCAACATTTTCTTTACATTCTACTCTGAACTCTATTCTGTTCCATTTACTTTTATGTATATCCTTTGTATAGGTCCCTACATCACTACCAGACTTTATTGATTACTATAGCTTTGTATTGTGCCTTTAAATCAGATAGTTAAACTTCAACTTCATTCTTCATTTTAAAAAGGGCTGTGGCTATTCTAGGTAATTTACATGGCTTTTTCAGTATTGTCTAAACTACATCTATAATTAACATGAGTAAAGTCTCTAGTAGCCAAACTCAAATAAAATTTGGTAAAACTTTTTTTCAGCAAAAGGTAGAAAAAAATTTCTCCAGGTCATTAAGAATAAACTCTTAATATAGGCATTGGAATTATAAATATTTATTTCTCATCTTATATTTAGGATTTCTTTCCCATTACTTACTTTTAATTTGACTTTCTTCCCCTTTTCTGCTTTTTCTTATTTTTTAAGGTAGGAATACAGATTATTATTAAAATATTATTATTATTAAAATATTAACCCCTTTTTCTTATGTAAGCATTTATTACAGCACTTTAGTTATATCCCATAATTTTTGGTATGCTGTGTTTTCATTTTTATTCAGTTAAAATATTTTCTAATATTCCTTGTGGTTTACTTTTGGATTGCAGAATGATTTATTATTATATAATTTTCAATATTTTAGGGGTTGGGTTTCCAGATATTTTCTTCTTCTTATTGTTTTCTAGTTTAATTCCCTTATGTTCAGAAAAGACATTTTATATAATTCCAATTTTTAATAAATCTATTGAGACTAGTTTTATGGGCCAGAATGTGGTCTATATAGATGAACATTCCACTTACATTCAAAAAGGCTGTTTATTCTACATGTAGGAGGCTGAATGATGGCTCTGAAGGAATTTGGTCTTAATCTCTGAGACCTGTAATCGTTACCTTATTTGGCAGAAGAGTCTTTTCAAATGTGATTAAGTTAAAGATCTTGAGACAGAGAGATTATCCTCAATTGTCCAGGTATACCTAATATAATCACAAGGGCTATCTAATTCTTACAAGGCTTACAAGAGGTAGGCAGAAGAGCCAGCTAAGGAGATGCGGCCATGGGAACAGAGGTTAGAGAGACAGGATTGCTGGCTTTAAAGATGGAACACAGCCATGAGCTGTGGAACGTGGACAGCAGCTAGAAGCTGGAAAGACAAGGAACTGACCCTTCCCTAGAACTTCCAAAAGCATCATAGACCTGCCAGTACTGTAATTTCAGCCCATTACTTTAAGGTAATAGATTTATGTTTATATTTGCGATTTGTGGCATTAATTTATTTATGTTTTTGTAATTTGTTACAGCAGCAGTTGAAAATTAATGTATAATGGGTTGTATGATTGTTTTTCATCAAGTTATAATTCTCAATGTGCCTGAATGACCAAAGAAAGGCTAATAGCTACTTATAGGATTGTTTTGAGAATTAAGGAAAATGCTGAATGGAAAAAAATAGCCTGATTCCTGCTACAAAGTAAATGTTCTGCAAATCTGATCTCCTTTGCTCCCCTCATATGTTTGTAAGGACAGCATCATTATGGAGTTCTAGTTAGAGTGGATGATAATTGGAGCAATGCTTTACAATGATAAACCTGCAGCAGTCACAGAAGGGTGAGAATCCAGGGGCTGCTGCCATGATGTAGGTATGGGCTGATAAACTCCTGGGCTAGAGTGATGACAAAGGGAATAGAAAAGAAAGGAATCATCTGAGAGATGTCTCAGAGTAGTTGATGAAATATTTGAATGTGGGGAACAAAGAGGAAGCAAGAGCCACAGAAAACTCTTAGAAAATATGTCCCTGCTAGGGTTAAATTCAAAAGCTGTTTTTAAACCCTTAGGACTTAGGAAGTAGATCAGCACTAGTAAAGACCATTCACATTGATGACTGAGCTAATGTGAGAAGCCTCTATTGCTGGTGCACTAGATGACCATCCTCTAAATTGCTCCAGTCTTTTCTGATAAACCCTTGGCAATGAACATATGGTCTAGGACAGTGTTTTCAAACTGTCTCATTATATGTCATGAAATTGGTGGCATGAAAACAGCATTTAAAATATAGTAGAATAGGATAAAAGAACGATACAAATACATATCAATTTGTAATGGTAGGAATTATTTTATTTTTATTGTGTATGTGCATTGCATTACAAAATATATTTCTTGTAGGTCACTGTCAAAAGTGTTTGAAAAACTCGTAGAGACATCAACCTATCCATGCCCTTTCTACTCTACAGGAAGGTCAGACTCCGGGACAACACAGAGATCACAAGTTCCATTCATTCTTCACTGTCAGAGATTGATATCAAGCTAGCAGAAGAGTAATAGGCATTTAAATTCTTTATTAATTGACTTTTACAAGGCAAATCCATTAAGACTACATGTTTATTAGCTATGCCTTTAGATAACCTATCATTCACTTAATAAATAGCCATTTATTTAATACCCATTTGAAAGATGCATATTTTTATGGGTAATTTGGTTAGTTCATATTTGATAATATCCCAAGGCTTTTCACATATGTCTTTAAATTACTATAATTCCCAAATTAATTCATTCTCTCAGCATCCACACTCCAGATGTGGTTTTATGATGAATATCTAGACTTCATTTACAATGAACTTTGCTAAAGACTCCAATTGTTGTAAATTACATGAATCTTGGTATGGATTTTAATTTATCTAAAGGATAGAAAAATGTCTTTTGAATATTAGGAATGAATCCACCAAATGGGTATTTAAAGGTATAAAATATTTGCAAAATATCCTAAGTTTCAGAATGCCTAATAACATTTCACAAACCCTCATTTCTTAGAAAGATGGACTTTTTAAAGTAAAAACTTCAGGTTACTAATTGTAATCACCTAAGGATAAATTAATGATAGAATAGATATTTCTTTTATAACTAGAAGCAAAATAGTATAATAAAATTGAAATGAATATAGAATAAAATTTGCTGTTTCGGATTGGAATACTTTGGGGACTTTCACAAGCAAAATGATTGATGAAGTGTTGAAATGAATTTTTTTTTTGTGATACTGGGGATTGAACCCAGGGGCATTTTACCTCTGAGCTACACTCCCAGCCCTATTTTATTTTTATTTTGAAACAGGGTCTCACTAAGTTGATGGGAATCTCACTACTTGGTGAGGCTGTCCTCGAACCTGCAATCCTCCTGTCTTAGCCTCCCAAGTACTGGGATTACAAGCGTGTGCCACCGCACCCAACTGAATTCAATTTTTAAAGCAGCAAGATAAATCTTGATGAGATAATTTAAGATCTAAATTTTAAAGTTAGTACTTATTCAAAGAAACTAGAAGCAATCTTGTTTGTAGGCTGAGACTAGACATATTAGTATGAATGCCTGCAATGCTGCTCAGGAAAACAATATAGATAAATAGGACCAAATGCCACACATCCTTAGTCACAACCATTTAACATTATGTATTATAAAAAGTCAATTTCAATATATTGTTTTAAAAAACTTTATTTTTGTTGACTAAATTACTGTAAATTATTACCACCTTAACTCTTTTTAGCCTAGGTTTTATATAAACTTGGACGGTTTAAAATTAAAAAGAAATTAGTGTGTTAATTATAGCTTATTATTTTAAAGAAAAATATGTTTATCTCATATTAAGGAAAAGAAAAGATGAACCTAAGTATGAGTTTTTGAGAGAACTGTGCTAAACCAAATTGAATATTACTAAATATAGTATTTAGTATTTAGTTTTTAACTAAAATATTACTTCATAAAGTAAAATTATTTTTCTTCATTTATCTTGTGTGTGTGTGTGTGTGTGTGTGTGTGTGTGTGTGTGTGTGTATGTGTGGTACTTGGGATTGAACCCAAGGGCATTGTACCTCTGAGATATACTCTGAGCCCTATTTTATTTTTTATTTTGAAACAGGATCTCACTACATTGTGGAGGCCCTTACTAAGTCGCTAAGGCTGGCCGTGAACCTGCTGTCTCAACCTCCCAACTACTGGAATTACAAGAGTGTGCCACCATGCCCTGCTTTTTTTTTAGTTTTTAGTTTTGTTGAGTGAAAACTCAGTTAACATTAAATTAGTCATTTTAAGGGTACAATTCAGTTGCATTGAGCATATTTACAATATTGTATGGCCATCACCTCCATCAAATTCTAAAATATTTTCGTCACTGTAAAGGGAAACCCCATATCCATTGAGTAGTCACTCTCCCTGGCAACTATTAATCTGATTTCTATCCCTAAGGACTTATCTATTCTGAATAGAAGCAATCTTGGCAGTAAAACAATGCTAGGTGATTCCCCATTCTATTTTTATTTATTTTACAACCATGTCTCTAAAGCAGATTCAGGAGATAATTTGTTGATTTATAATTTATATTACCATTATATTTAGGGAGAAACTTGCTATGGAAGACAATGCCTTGATTCTTGGTCATATATGCTGGAGATACTCTTTAAAATTTTATGGAATTTAGTGTTACCAGTCTCTAACATTTCAATTTTGAGCAGATTTCAAAACAAATCAACAGACACATTGGGACATTGGTTATTTGGGGCTCCTGTCAGATAAATGAATATTCCAAGATATTCTGACACTGTTCCAAATGTCTTTTAATCTAAGTTATAGAGCCATGTTTTTATGAAACCTTGAGGTTTGCCAAAAGGTACGTTTTTTACACTGTTACCCATTACTGCAGTCAAAGGACTTGTCTCCAGAGGGTTGGTAGGGGGCAGTCAAGTCTTTTGCACTGCATAAATTATACCATTAGGTGTTGAATATGGATTGACTTGTTCTCAAGACCTAAAAACTAAACACAGCTGAGAGCCAAATCCCATGACAAATGAAAGTTCTGTACAAAGATCACAAACAGCATATAGCAAATGGAATTTCTAAAAACCACACTATCCTCTAATATATAACTGATAAATGGTCATCTAAAACTGTAATTGAGGAAAGAATTTAATGTTGGTGCTTCAGGATATAAGAATCACTTAAAGAAAAAATGTAACATATACATTAGAGGCAGAAAAGATTAATGTATTCAATTTAGTGTTCCATGTAAAGAAACTTGGAGTGGGAATAATAAATGATGAAATTAGATGATAGTTAATGCATTTTCCTGAGATTGTTGTTGAAAAAAAAAACTTGTGGAAAGTTATCCTACCTAGTGGGAGAAACTATTTAAAACCATGAAAAGGGGTTAAAATCTGAAATATATAAGGAATTCAGACAACTCAATAGCAAAAAATCAATAACCAATTAAAAAGTAAGCACAGGATCTAAATAGGCATTTCTCCAAAGAAGTTATACAAATGGCCAGCAGGATTATGAAAAGGCACTCAGCATCATTAATCATCAGGAAAATGAAAATCAAAGCCACAATGAGATATCATCTCACACCTGTTAGAATAGCTTTCATCAAAAAGTCAAGAATTAAGTAGGCCAAAGTGTAGAAGAAAGAGAATCCTTGGGCACTATTGGTGAGACTGGATTAGTTCAGCCATTGTGGAAGACAGCATGGAGGTTCCTAAAGAAAGGTCTAAAATTTCAGGTTCTTTAGGAAATATGACATATGATACCATATGACACAGCAATTCTTCTTCTGAGCATATCCCCAGAGGAAACGATACGCCGCCTTGGAAGAATATCTGCATTCCCATGTTCACTGCAGCATTATCCACAATAGTCAAGGTATGGAAACAACCGAAGTATTCACTGATGGACAAATGGACTAAAAACTTGTGGCGTGTATCCACACATACATATACACAATGAAATGTTATTTGGCTTTAAAAAAGGAGATGCCTTTTGTGCCAACACGAATGAAGCTAGAGGACATCATGCTAAGTGAACTAAACCAGATGCAGTAAAAACACTGCATGATTTTACTTATATGTGAAACAAAGAAAAGATCGAATACATCGAAACAAAGAGTAGAACAGTGGTTATTGGAAATGAGAGGAATGGAGTGATGTAGTCAAAGGTATAAAGTTGTGGTTATGGAGGATGGGTAAGACTAGAGATTTAATGTATAACATAACAACTATAGTTAATAAGATTGTATTTTACACTGGAAACTTGCCAAGAGAGTAGATACTAGGTACTCTTATCACACATAAGAGAAGAAAGATAACTATATGAGATGAGGGGCATGTTAATTTTCTTGACTGTTAGTAATCATTTCATGATGTATATGCATATTAAAACATCATACTGCACTCTTTAAGTATGTAAAATAAAAATAAAATAAAGCAGAAAAAAGAATAGAAAAAACTTTTTTATTATATGGGGTAGCATATTTAATGTTTACTTTAAGGTATAACCAAATGGTCATGGATAAAATAAGGGAAAATCTGACTGCAGTGCTTTTATATATTTTTTTTTAAAAAAGGTTCTTGAAATTTTATTTTAAAAACAACTTCTCATTGTTATACAAAATAATATATTTATGCAATAATAATAATAACATATATTATATAAATAGTATTTTAAGTAAGGTCTTTATTTTTGAGTAGTGATTTACATTAGCCATGTGGGTCAAATTTTAAAGCTATTATGACTAATTTCCAAAAAATTGACATCACATCAGTTATCCAGAAGAACTGATATTATTATTGAGCAATCTATAGTCCATTTGACTAGATTTCTTTCTCAAAATTTCCATTCCTTAGGCATGACTAACTACTCTCTCTGATTAAGAAAACACAATTAATTTAGAATCATAATATCAAGTGATTGAATTGAGATTAAAGGTGGAACCTGTGCCCAGAATTTGAATTATATCTTAAGCAATCTAATAAGATTCAACCTCTATAACTTTTATAACTTCTATTTTATACTTTATATTGATTGATTCATTCAACAGATATTTGAAAATTAGTACTGTGTACACCCCAGTACAGACACAGTGAAGAACAAGAACTAAGAGGCCTCTTTCTCCTCCTCCCTCTCCTCTCTTTTGACATGGTCTTATCTCTTCTTTCAGAGGATAAGGTCCTTTAAAGCAGGCTCTAGGAATATTTTTAAAACTTTTGCCATGGTGCTTAGTACAGTATATTACAATAGTAGATGCTCAATAAAAATTAAAATAAAAATAAAATTCATATTTGTAAGTAGCTTAGAAATCATATAGGCTAATGACTTACTTCTACAGAAAACAAAGCAATTAGGTGACTTACCCTAGATCCAGAGTTAGTGATACAGGCAGGACAAGATCCAGTCTCTTTATTCAGGTGGAGGGCATTTTAATGAAACCATAATGTTATATCAGAAACATTATAATTTTATTATATTGAAATATGTATATTTCATATACTTAATTAGAAAAGTAGACCACAGTTAATTAGAAAGCAGACCACAGTTGTGTGAGTCAGGGGAGGTAGGATCATGTTGAATATGATGATCAAGTCCCAGTATGTTGTAAAATATCTTCAAAGATGAAGGCAACTACTCTAAATCTTATAGAGAAGCAATAAAAAGCTAGTACAGAAATTTAAGAAAATCATGATGAAATAAATGATAATCAGTGGATTGTATGTCTCCAATAGATAGATATAGAATAGTTGAGAAGAGATAAGCATTTGAAAATATACCTTATGAAGTTTATATTTACATTATAAGATTTGAATTAAAAGCTTAATGATGATTTTGTTATAAACAAATCTGCAGAATATTGAAGTCTATAAATTTTTGAAATTACTGTATGATAAATTTAATTGAGTTTTATTACCTAAGGTAATATTTCTTCAAAAGATGCATATTAATTTTATTAGGGAATTGATATAGTCTAGGATGTAACTGTAATACTTAAAATGAAGAAAAAAACCAAGAGAAACATTATTTTGTGTGTGTGTGGTACTGGGGATTGAATGGAGGGCCACTCTATCTCTGAGTTACATCCCCAGCCCTATTTTATTTTTTACTTTGAAATAGGGTCTCACTAAGTTGTTGAGGGCCTCACTAAGTTGCTGAGGCTGGCCACAAACCTGCGATCCTCCTGTCTCAGACTCCCAAGTACAATGATTATAGGCATGTGCCACTGCACCTGGCTCAAAAGAAATATTTTACACTTATAAATATGGTATGTCAATATGCAACAATTTGAATTTCTAAACATCATAACATTTTCTTCAATGGTTTTAATCCTCATGCAAGCTAATAAACTAAATGAGAATTTTTCAAGTATCTACATTTAATAGTTAAAAGAAATGAAAAAGTCACTCTTCGTATCACATTTAACAAATAGTTCTTTTTATATATGTAAAGATTTTGAGTGCAAAACCAGGTTGCCATATTTTGAGTCCATTATTGATTTTTTTGATTCATCCCTAATTAAAAAGTCATCTTAAACTGGGTATGGTGGCTCACACTGTAATCCCAGTATTTGGGAGGCTGAGACAGGAGGATTGCAGGTGCGAGGCAGCTTCAGCAAATAGTGAGACTCTCATTAACCTAACGAGACCCTGTTTCAAAATAAAAATAAAAAAAAAACTAGGGCTGGGGGTGTAGCTCAGAGGAAGAATGACCCTGGGTTCAATCCCCAGTACCACAAAATAAAAAAGAGTCATCTTGAAGAGTAACCTCATCCAATTTCACAAATCATAGATGAATCACTAATATAGAAAACACACATTGTACATATTGCCAGTAGTAACCAGCAGAATGTAGAGAATTAATTGCTGAGGAAAGCCACAATAGCTTTAAGAAAATTCAAGAAACCACAGCCAAGACTTCAGTTGCCCACACCATCAGCAAGTGGTTTGAAGGAAATTGCCCTTAACCCCACAGAACCTTACAGCTGTCATCTACTGAAGCCACTTTGCCAGAGGGGCGATCATGGCTCTATGTGTCACACACCACGCAAGTGCTTCTTGTTAGCAGGATCTGAACTGGACTCTTGCTGGCGGTGGATTCTGGAAGACGTGTGTGGGTTTTTATTTTGTCATTGTTGCTGCTGCTGTTGTTTCAGCTCCCTCATGGGACACAGTGGAATGAGGACAGCATACTTACTGCCCCTGACAAACCTATATCTGGCCCAGGGGCTGGGGTTGTAGCTCAGTGGCACTGTTTGCCTAGCATATAAAAAGTCCCAAGTATAATCCCCTGCACCACACTCTATTATCTGTCTGTCTGTCTATCAAGAGATCTATAGATACAGATCTAGCTGCAGATAGATAATTTATGTATCTACATCTAGATAGATAGATAGACAGATAGACAGACACACATCTCCAGCCCATTTAAGAAGTATGCTGTTTGGGAAGGATCAAGATGGGGGAGAAGAAGCAGGCAGCAGATCCAAACTTCTCTGCAGTTCAGAATCAAGAGAGCAGCTACTCATTGAGGTGTGTGACAGAAGGGACACACTGAGGCACAACGTTAGACTGTTGGAAGCTTGGAGGACAGGAGACATTCTGGTTACTGGAGCAGAAGTTCCCTGGTCCTGAACTTCTGAACTTGCACCTGCAGTGTTGGGCAGGTCTGGAGGGTGGGGGGAGAGGGAGGGATGACCAATAAATAAAGAAGAGAAAAGCAGACAAGTTTGCTTCTGAAACATTGGTAAAGTCAGACTGAATTCAGCAGAGGCAGGAGCTGAGTTCTATCCAGTTTTTGAAGCAGAATGCCGCTAGCTGGCGGAAAACTAAACATATCGCTCCCTAACCTAGTACAGAGATAGCTGGTCAGTTACTATTTCCACACCCAGTGAGTCTCAGAGGGCATGAAGTTGAGGCTGGGCATTTGCTATGTCTCCCAACAGCTGGCAGAATCCAAGCCTGCTTCAAAAACTGCACAGAACTTAGGCTATAGCACCCATCCACATAGACATCATCCTGTATTCCTTTGGCAGGAACCTAGGTGGTTCTGACAGTTCCATGGCATGCTGAACACTGCTGGAAGCAAAAGCCACCAATGCCCTGCTGCCGTTGGCACTCTCAGTGGAGCAGAGCAGGGCAGGCAGAATGCACTAGGCATGGCCACACAGTTCCTTTACACACACTGAGGACTGCACCCTCCCCGCAGCCCAGCATAGTCTGAGTAGGATGTATCAAGTGCTGGGATTCATGGAGGAACTTGGAAAGCCACCTTGACCTTACCTGAGAAGGGGGGGAAGGTCTGTACCTGTAGCCTTAGGTGCATACAGAGTCGTCCTCCAAGCCAGGGACATCTGGCCACTGAGTCACAGACAATCCAGAGAGCATATCAGTGTTCACCAAGATTGACTTCAAAGGCCATGTGATTTTCTTACTATGAATGTGAATTAAGATCATGTGAACAGAAGTGATTTATATACATTACTATAAATATAGTATAAAACTAATCCACTTTCTAATTTGTTCCCATGGTCGAAAATCAGAATAAGTGACTAATTTTTTCTCTTTCTTTTAGTACTTTAAGTTAAATCTTTGCAAAAGTGGTACTGGAAAATGTGATAGAATATAAAATTGTATTTTATGTAAATATGATTATCAAACTGTAAGAAGACCTACATTGTCAATTGCAAAATGAATGCCCCATAAGATATTATTTTCCAGCAAAACAAAAAAATGCATAAGGGAGCTTGTCTTCTTTTAGTGCTTTATTTTGCACAATGAGAAAGAGTCAGAATATAATTGCCTGCTAAGATTAAAGCCTGTCTCTTTCAAGTGTTTTGTTTTTTTTCCTCCTGCCATTCTGCTTTTTTCATTTTTCTTCTTTTCCTAAGTGTGTTTGCAGCCAGCCAGGGTGACCAGGCAAGCCGCCTGTGATAATTATTTGCACTTCTGTCCCTGAAGGCTTTCTGAATGTTCATTCCATTGGATTCTCTGGGAAAATGGTATAAACAACCTTCTTTTTATTCTGAGAAAATTACAACAGGTGCCACTTAACTTTTATATTTTACATGATAAATTATGAAATAGATGCAGGGTAAAACTGGAAAAATTAACGCTGGTGTTTCCCAGATGATGTAAGTGACAGAAGAGCTCAACTTGAGAACAGTATCAAGTGAGATCATTTTCCTAAAGACCATTTTCCTAAAGCAAAATATGTTCCTTACAGCTAATTCACCAACACCACTCATTATCTAATCAGCCACTCTGCTAATGATGTACTCCTCACAGAAACAGTCATCTCAGAAAGATTTTAAAGGTGATTCTAATGACTCAATTTAAAAACTGAATTATAATCTTTCCCTCAGCCTCTTCCCTCATTGGGTTTAGTGTATGACATCATTGTCTCTCCAAGCTGTGAATCAAAGAAAGAGGAATCACTGTTGACAGCATGATGTGTTCATTCCTTCACCGTTACCGCTTCGTATTCATTCACCAATAAGTACTAGATTCTTATGGCTGAATTTTTAAACAAGTTTTCCTTCAAGCCTTAGTTCAAAGCTACCATCATTTCTCATCTGGACGACTGTCAGGGTCTTTTGAGGGATGATCTGTACTCAATTTACCACTGCCCTAGAAATGATCTTTACCAAGTGAAGATGTGGTCATGATACTCCTCTCGCCTTTCTCACCAACAGTTTCCAATAACTCTAAAATACTTTATAGAATATTTTTGGAAAATTGTATGGAAAAATTTTATTTCTAACCCATTACAGATTGTATGTGTCAGTCAGCTTTCTGTTGCTCTGACAAATGTATATAATCTGGTAAGTTTGAATATAGGAATATGACCACGAAACTATCACAAAATCTAGGCAATAAACACCCATCACCTCTAAATGTTTCCTCATGCCATTTTTTTCTCCCTCTCTTTCTTTCTTTTTTTTTTTTTGTGGTAAGAACACTTAACATAAGATCTACCCCTTAACAAGTTTTTAGGTTTACCATAGAGTATGTTTACTATGGGTACAATGCTATACAGCAGATCTTTAGAACTTATAATTGAAACTTTATACCCACTGAACAACTCCCTATTTTCATCTTCCCTCAGTTCCTGTCAATCACTATTCCATTCTTTGCTTCTGTGAATTTGACTATTTGACATGTTGCCTAAAATACATGCTATCTACAATACCTCAAAACATTTAAAATGTCAAATATAGAAGAGAGAGTAGAATAGAATTAATTTCAAAAAATTATATGTGCAGGTAGTTGTATTGGTGTTCTTCAGAGAACCAGAGTCAATACAATCTCTATCTATATAGCTTAAACACATTTATGTTTATCATTCTATCTACCTATAAAATAGATTTATTTAATGGATGCAAGTTAAACAGAAATTATACAACCTGAAAGTTACAAAAATGGTTAAATATCAGCAATTTTAGGTGGTGTAATCTAATATGTTAAATTGTTGATTTAATCAAATACTGTGCTATCATTATATTGGAAGAATGGGAGGAGAAATGTCCATGAGGCAGGTAGTGAGTGAGTTAAGTTTGGATCTTCTAATGAAGGTAGTCAATAGATTATCGCATCAGCATTAAAGCATTAAGAAACATCATGCGAAAGCATGATATTTAGAAATATATAAATATACAACAGAAGAAATAGTTAAGAGATGCAAGTGCTTCTGTGCAGTGGGATTTAAGGAGGTAGGCAAGAACTATTGTTTTATAAAGTATTCTATGTTTTATGTGGGATAAAGTTATAGTTATTTATTCCCTAATAAATAACACAACATCAGCTGGGTTTTAAGGGTAGCAACCCTTCTGGGATAGGGAAAGAGCAAGTGCAAAGCTGAGCCCTAACCCTAACCCTAACCCTAACCAAGAGTTCTTAACCTGAAGTCACAGTGGGTGTGGTGGGCTCAGGAGACAGTGCAGGAAATGAGCAGGTAGAAGAGAGGACTGTTCTCAGGACCAACTGGACATGTGGTTGGGTTGTCTTTGAATGCTGGGCTGGGAGATTGGACTTTATCCTGTGGGCAGTGGGAAGTCTGGAGACTTTGACTCCAGATGATGAGTTAACAACTCTACCTCTTTGACCTCTGATATCACTTATCCCCCTGGTACTCAATTTCATCACTGTAAAATTAAGTAATCTTTTAGGATCACTTCTGATTCTAGAATAAAACTAAGTAAAATTTCAAGATGATTAATCCATGACAGCGAGAAAGGAGAGACACCAGCAGGCAGGCCAATTTGGAGGCATTATAATTAGTTACTTTAAGGGTTTAGGAGAAAATACCAGGTATTTATTTTGTGGAGGAAATGAAAGGCAGAAGTAACGTACAAAACAATGGTTTGCTAACTCTTTGATCCCCGAATTTCTTTAAAAAATTTAAAACTTACTGAGAATCCAAAAGAGTTTTATTTGGGTTATACTGATTAACATTTTACCTTATCAGAATAGACCACAAATGTAATCCCACACAATTTTGCATTCCATTTCAAAGGGTCTTTTGGCTCCCCTTGTGGCTAATCCATAAATTACAGGTAAGAATGATTACATTCTTTGTTGGAGGCGGGTGGAGGGAAACACTATAGCACATGATGTATATACACAAACTTATAAGACTCAATCACTATGCAGAGCACGAAAGGGAGGGAGGGGGAGGAAATAGGGTGGGATTTGAGGGAGAGCTAAACGAGCAATGTGTGCATGTATGATGCTGCTATCCTGATGTGTATCAAAATGTATAATTACAATGCACCAATAAATGAATATAAAAAAAACAATGATTACGTTAAAGGTGGAGGTTAGAATAACTTTCAATGCAAATCTGATCTTGCTAGAATAATTTGAATTGGTTCCAGAAAATAAACTACTCAATTTTGGTTTTATGCTGCTGAACCAAAAATTTCTTTGGTGTAAATCAAGATGCTGGGCTAGATGACCTTTAAAATTCTTCTAAATCTGAGATTATATTACGCTGTGATTCATCCTCACTGGCTGGATAGACCATTGTGATCTCACTGCTCTGTGGCACCACCTCAGCTTCACTCGAGTTATGTTCAATTGGCCTCAGGCTTATTCCCCAGGAACTGTGGTCGGAAATTTATCTTCCAATTTCCTTTGCTTAATTTGGAAAGCATCTAGTGAATTAAAAGGTCTATTCCAGGGAATAAAGAGTAATGATAATTCCCTTATTTATTATGCACATACATATTTCTAATGACAAGGGAACAAAAGGCAAAATGTCTTTTGGTCAAAGCATTTCATTTTGATAATTCAGAATCTTTCTTAGCTAGTAAACTGTGTGGGTTTTTTTTTTGCTTCTTTTCTACATCATGTTTACCATAGATATAGATTTTTCATTTAAAAATAAAAGCTCTCTTTATCCAAGTGTCCACAGCAAATGAGTAGGGGCTCCTCTGCTAGGGAAGAATTGCCTACCATGCCATGAATCAACATAAACACAGATTTTCAGGAATGCTAAGAGCAAATTGTGACCTTGAACATATCATGTATTTGAAGCTGTGAAAAAGTTTAGAGGCAGATAACTCACTAAACTTTAAATTTGCATTTATGTAATCTAAAACAGACAGTTGATCTTGAGGAAATGCATGGCAAAATGTGAATTTTTCCAAATATAGAAATGTTTCATATTGGAAAATGAAAATTTCCAACTTCATTTTAAAATTTCAAGGTTTATTATAAAGATTGAATTCAAATCTCTGAAGAGGGTGAGAAGTAGAATCAGTAACTTTGGTGGGGAAAAATTAAATTCATCTTAGAGAATCAGCAAACCTGATTCTCTGTCTAAATTTTCTTAAATTGAGACTTGGTTTAGCCTCAAGCTTAAGTCAACTAACTGCTACCAACTGGTTTTATTATCTTTCCGATAATCACCTTCCTGTCTCATCTTCTTTCCTACCCAGCTTGAAATCCTCACCATGTGAAATTCCTACCTGCAACCTACACTGGAAGGCTATTCCCCTTAGTGCAAAGGAGCCCAGGTCTCAGGGAGCCTATGCCTTGTTTCTCAGGGTAACACACATAATGTAATGTCAGTAGAAAGAGAACATCCAAATCTGTATCCTGGAATCTCTACTTCCACGCACACCTTCTTCCTGGGAAAAATGAACCCCAGTGTCCCACATGGCAGCAACAGGCTTAGGAGCATCCAGTGCCAGAGCAGGGGGACACCCCGCAGAAACCACTGCTTTATGTCTTTTCTACTATCAGTGCAAGGGTCGGAGAGTTCCTTGAGGGGGGACCCTGGGAGGGTACAGGAGAGAAATGGATCTGTGCTTTCTCTCTAAGTCATTCATGCTTTCCTCTTTGACAGGTGTCATGAGGCCACAACAAGAGTGACGAGAATGAATAAAATGCATTAAAAGAACAAGGAATGATGCATTCAGAAGTGCAAGCCTGTTAGCTGGGAGCATCTTTCTCAGCCTGGGTGACACTAATCTGCACACTCAAATTAGGGACAATTTCTTCTCCCTCATAAAATAATTGTCTTGAGTAATCAAATATAACAAATGTTGAAAGAGCATGGTTCAAGAGGGACTTAGAAGGGAAGAAGAAGAAATCTTTAGATGGACAAAGAAGGTGACCTAACTGAGGGAGTTGGGAGGGGAGTGGAGGGTAACACACTATAGCACATGATGTACATACACAAACCTATAAGACTCAATTACTATCCGGAGCATGAAAGGGAGGGAAGAAGGAGGGAATAGGGTGGGATTGAAGGGAGGGCTAAATGTGCAATGTGTGCATGTATGATGTTCATACCCTGACATATATCAAAATGTATAATTACAATGCACCAATAAATGAACATAAAAAGTTAAAAAAAAGAGGACCTCATATATTTCTGGTAAAGTAGAACAATTGCTTTAGAAAAACAATTTGGCATTAACGCGTGAAAGGAAACATGCAAACAACCAACAAGTCCATTCTAAAGAACTCATGCTAGACTAAGCATAGCCTGTGTGCACTGGAACCATGGGCAAGAAAGCTCAGAGCAGCTCCCTTCAGATTCCCTTCACATTTCCAAACAGCAAGAAACTACCCAATGTCAACAGGGACCTAATAAACAGACTTTGGTCTAGTGATATGAAGGCCTATCACACAATAGTGCAAGTGAATGACCCCTGCTCCACAGAACAATGTGGATAAACCTTGGAAATATAATTTAAGTGAAGAAAAGTTAAGTCTCAGAAGAAGAGACTAGGAGCATCTTTCTTCTATGATACCATTTTTATAAAACCCAGAAACTAAACACTATGGTGTTGAAGCATACAGACATATGACGGCATCGTTTTGAAAAGCAAGGGAATGCTAAACATAAAACTTTGACTACTGTCAATTCGGGTTGGGGTTGGGGAGACAGTGGGGAACAGATTATAAAAAAGCAACTGATTATTGGTGATGTTGTCATTCTTGGATCCCGGATGCTTTATAAATAAAGAGTCACATTCTTTTGTGCATATCAAATATCATATTAAAGAAATAAAGGAGAAAGGAAGAATTTAAGGATTATCTTCTTTTGTTCCTTTCTACTCCTACTCAAGGAGAAATAAATAACTGAGCGGCCTGGAGAAAGTCTGAGAGTTAGAGAAATTGTGGTCATGTCCCTCTTGAGCCTTTCCGCCTCCAACACAGTGCTGTCTCCACAGGAAGTGACCATGTGAAACCTCACTATCAACGCCAAGATGAAGCCCACATCCAACTGGACCTGGGAGGCTGTCGGCTGTCGTAAGCTGCCCCCAGAGGATCCACTTATTCTATGTGCTTGTCGGCTGTGTCATAGCTCAGCTTGAGTCTCAACACGATAAGCTCTCCAGGGCAGAACATTTCCAGCTGTTGTGGTCAGACAGCAGCAGGTTCTTATCTGAGGACAGCAGGGCCATGTGGCACACCGCAGTCGGGGCAGTGTCAGGGGAAGCATGTGGTCTCTGTACACAGTAGCGGGCTCCCATAGACAGCAATTAGCACCAGGAGAATGAAGATGAACGGGACATATACATAACCTTCATAAAAATGTCACAGAGAACAAGACTCACAAACCATATGGATCCATGCTGGGGCTGTCCCAGGCATGGCCTTTTATATTCCACTAGTCCAAGGGATGGCTTTTTAAGAGTGATGATGGCTTTTCAGAGCTGTGTCTTCCTGGCCAGTCCTACCAAGGGAAGTAAAGAAATAAGCTGCTTCTCTGATGGCAGATGAAATGTAAAGAACACTTAAATGTTGACATTTTGTGGCTTTCTGTGCACTGAGATTCTGGACCAGTTGTCACATCTGCCCAATATGTTGATAGACAATTTAGTGGACCACCTTCTCTAGTAATATTTTCTCTTTGACTTTTAGCGATGCTGTCCAGAACCAATAGGCGTTTCAGAAATGTTCTCTTGCACTTTTGAATGGTCAATGCTTGATGTTCTTAGTTCAAAGCAAAGAAACAGAAATGGCCATTGGCTGATTTAAGCAGAAAAATACAAAATCACTGAGATGGCTGCAGAATCCATCTCAAGAAGTAGGCAGGCACTAAAGAAAAGATTTAGCTAAAACCACAGCCAAAACTCAGCTACAGTGGATAATGCTGTCACCGCCATTGACCACAGATCATGGGGTACTGGACACACTGGCTTTATTGCTACAGTCCTACATGCTCCCTTCTGGGAAACTGACACCATGGCCAGGAAGCAAAAAATGTTTTCCCTAATTTTTCGAGGCATCAACTCCCGATCAAAATCCAGAGGTCCTTATTTAATTAATATATACTCTGCAGCTAAAATGTGCCTGACACCATTCTGGGAACTTTGGATATATCGCTGAAAGAAACAAACAAATGCCTCCGTCCCTTTAGAAGGTGTTCTAGCAGGGGTGGGGAAGAGCAGGCGCCAGAGACAGGACACAAGCAACAGCTACAGCAGAGAAGTAAATGGTGCAAAATGATCATTAAGTGTTAAGCGCTTTAGGGAAGAAGGAGAACGGAGTAAGGGGGTGGATTAGACAGGGTTCTCTGGGGAAACGGTCAGTTTGACACATAAAATTAACCATCTAAGGGGAAAAAGAAGGGGTGGGACTTAGAGGTGGCTCTTTCTTTCTTTTCTTTTTTTGGCGGGCTACTGGGGATTGAACCCAGAGGCATTCTACCTCTGAGCTACACCCCCAGACCTATTTTATTTTATTTTTTTGAAACAGGTCTCACTAAGTTGCTGAGGCCAGCCGTGAACCTACTGTCTCAGCTTCCCTAGTACTGGGATTACAGGTGTGCGCCACTGCACCCAGTTCACAGGTGGGAATTTCTACATGGTCAGGAAGGTATTGTGAACAGAATGATTATTTTTTTTTGGTACTGCAGATTGAACCCAGGGGCATTCTGCCCCAAGCTACACCTCCAGACCTTTTTTTATTTTGTTTTGAAACAGGGCCTAACTAGGTTTCTGAGAGTCTCGCTACTTGCTAAAGCTGTCCTCGAACCTGTGATCCTCCTGCCTCAGCCTCTCAAGTACTGGGAGCCATCACACCCAGCCAGGATGACATTTGATTAAAGATTTGCAGGATTTTTGGATAGTTTGTCTTAAGGTGTTTAATAATGTTAACTTTACATAAGGAAAATTCTCCTGCACCAATAAAGTTAAAGTTTAAGAAAAAAAAAAGATTTGCAGGAGCATAGGGATGGAGATCTTTCTGTGGCCATTGTAGGAAATATAACCTGGTATGTGGATGGTGAATTTCAGAGGGCACAATGATATGGTTCTGGGGAATGGAGAGGGTGGATGAGGGGAACAGAGGGGGTGTGCTGAGCCTCAGGGGAAGGATGCAGGTGCTTTTTTGCCTCTGAAAATAGGGGTGAAAGGCATGGAGAGAAAAGAGTTTGCAGTTCCAGTGCACTTGGAGGAGACAGATGGTTAATAGAAGGTCGCTGGGCTCTGCCTTGATATGTGCTAATCGAGTTGAGATTTTTGGAGAAGTTGGTGATGACTCCCAGCGTGTGGGCCCTCTCTGGCACTTGATGATGGGTCAAAGGTGTAGGTGATCTTTGTGGAATCATATGATTGGCTTCACAGAGGTTTATGACTATTCCTATTCCCAAAGGAGGCTGGTAAGTAGAATATCTGACCCATGTGATGGGAATTCTCAGTATTACACAGAGATACAGATGCTGGACCATCAAAACAGAAGGAAGAGCCAAGCATGGTGGCACACACTTGTAATCCCAGTATTTGGGAATCTGAGACAGGAAGATTGCAGGTTTGCCACCAGCCTCAGGTACTTCGTGAGGCCCTCCACAACTTAGTGAAACCCTGTTTCAAAATAAAGGATAAAATATAGGGCTGGGGGTGTAGCTCGGAGGTTGAATGCCCCTAGGTTCAATCCCCAGTTCCTCAAAAAAAAGCCACAAAAAAACCAGAAGTAAGATATTGAATATTCTTTTAGTCTATCCTTTTTATACCTAATGAATATTTAGGGCCCTTCAATATACAGTCTCCTCTCCTATCACTGTTTTATTTTCTTTCTTTCTTTTTTACAACACATTTGTTGAAGAACCTGGGCCATTTGTCCTGTAGTTCTACCATCTAGATTCATGATGGCTGTTCAATACATTCCCCTGCTCTCAGCATTTTCTGCAAAATGTCAGCAGAACCTAGGATTTTGATCAGACTTAAATTCAGTCTTTTTTGCAAGATGCAAGCAGTGTTCTTCCATTAGGAAGCACATGATGCTGGTTAGATATTTTGGGGAGAGGTTAGGAAAGGGAGAATAATCCCTTTCAATTGCAAATGATACGTTTTTAAGCCTACCTTTTAAAGTTTGTTAGATTTTAACTCATTTTTACTGTTAAAACACTATTTTTGCCGGGCGTGGTGGCGCATGCTTGTAATCCCAGTAGTTGGGAGGTGGAGACCGGAGGATCTGGGTTCGCGGCCAGCCTCAGCTACTTAATGAGGCCCCTGCAACTTGGTGAGACCCAGTTTCAAAATAAAGTATAAAAAATAGGGCTGGGGGTGTAGCTCAGAGGTAAAACTGGGTTCAATCCCTGGTACCGCAAAAAAAACCCACTATTTTTTAGAACTGAGTACTAACTTAAAAACCCAGTTCCTGATGTGTTCTTGAGCCCCTGTAGAGGCTAAATGTTGGCTTGTGGGACTTCAGTGACAATGACCCAGAGAAAAGCTGGTGGAGATCCTGGCTGTGGCACAATTCATTCACATACCAGTTGTCTGGTAGCTGATCGATTACATCAGACCCAGAGGTGGCAGTGATGTTTTCTAACCAGAACTGATACCTACAGTGGATCCACATCTACCCACAGTATCTCAGCCAGGATCACCATCTGAGGAATCGCAAAACACCAATCGATTGTTAGGGTACCTCGGAACACTGATTCGGATCAAGGTGCTCATTTTGTGAAAAGAGACAAGTGGCACCAGGTTATAAACCCCACTGCTCCAGAGCAGCTAGGGCACTGGCAAGGTGGGTTGGCATAATCCAGGATACTGCATCGTTGCCTATCCAGTAGCTGCTTTGGTACTGAGTTGTTAGAATATGTGGTTCTGGAAACCAAAGCACCTCCTCTTGCCATCACAGTGAACCTCTTTGGGAATTTGTGTTCCTCACTCCTGCTCACCAGAGCAAAAGTCCTAGTTCCCAGAGAGGACACACTTCCACTGGTGGGCATAGTCAGGGTCACTCTGGACTTCCAGCTCCAGCTCTCACCTGGTTCCTTTGGGCTCCTCATGTCAGCAAAGGATAGAGTAATGTAAAGTACTCAGGTCTAATTGCCTTGAGGATCCAGGGTTGCTGTTACATGCTGGGAACAAATGGGGATATCCAGACCAGATATTTGGGGGATGTCTGTGGGTACTTCTGTGCTCAGGGATAATGGTTAATGGGCATGTAGCAGTTGCAGTTTGAAAAGGGAAAGGCACTAAGGGCTCAGACTCTTTGGGGAAGAGGAGCTGGAGCACACAGTAGACAAACTGAGACACAGGACAAGGGTGGAAGAATTCTAGAGTGTACAGTCAAATGTGAAATGAGAAATATTAATCTCTGCACAAATATTAATTTTTCCCTGCAGCAGCAAGGAAAGTAGCCTGTTGCACTAAGCATTTTTTTTATTGAATTCTTATAGATAGAGCACATGGTCATGACCCAGAAAGGAACTCTGTAATGGGCTTGACTTCTAAAGCTTGCAAGCAGACGAGAAAGGCGTAGAGGATGGGCTGTGTCATTCACTTTTTGTGCATCTCTTCCTATCCTCTCTGCTTTGCTCGGGGGTGGGGGGGTTCTTGACAACACACCAGCCAGGCCTGCCTCTCAGAGAGAGCCCTCACTTCTTGCCCCAGAGCATCTCTGCTGCTGTAACACTGGATGCTTGTGTAGAATCCACTTGGTGGTCGTGCATATGCAAGTCAGATACATGGTCTTCATGCATATGCAAGTCAGAACTGCAGGGGTCTTAGTTCTGTGGGATCACTCTTTCCTAAAGGGAAATGGAATCAATTCATCTAGCTTTTTCTCCCCTGGTTGCACAATTCTGAGGCATAGGTATGAGGAATTTCATAGAGCACCACCCCCTGTCATGATGGCTATTCAACACGCACCCTTGGATTACCTTTCTCTTCTTCCCTGTATCGCTTCCCTTGTTCTCTCTCTCTCTCTCTTTCTTCCTGGGATCACCCTAAAAATAAACTATCTGCATGGAAGGCTTTGTCTTAGGGGCTCCCTTTGGAGAAATCTGGGCTAAAATAAATTAGAGATGAGAAAAGAGTTGGAGAATAAAATGGATCAAAATTTTATTTCATTTCTCTCACAAGGGGCTGTCAGTAGGAAATTTGGCAGAATTGTTTATCAGGCGCTTATTTTGTGAACTCCTACATATAAAGCCAGAACGGTTTAACTTCCTGAAAGAGATGCATCATTATTAATTTCCAGATTACAAGAATCCAGTGAAGTTTTAGTGAGCTGCATCAACTCAGTCCACCCCTCAGAGAACGCCCCCCAAATTGTTTCTGTGGTTACATTACCTAAGAAACCATATCTATAGACAAACTAAAGTCTATGCTTATCTTATCAACATTATAAAACAGTTCCTCCTGCATTTGACAACAAGAATAATATCAATAAATCAATGTTAGCATTTTAACATTAAAATCTTGCCTCTCTTATTGTTGGGTCTGAAACTGATAGCACACCATTTATAATGCTCTCTGAACCAAGAATGCCCTCTTATAAAATCCTTAGTTTGTTTTTCCTCTGTAGAACAATATCCTTATAACCTGCAGAGAACTCACTGTTAAAACATGGAAACTGACTTTGATGATTTTAACTGTATGAAGTAATAAAGTAATTTTGGTTCAAGTGAAAGTGAAAACTCTCTGTCCTCATTTTGTTTCTGTCTCCCTCATTAAAACAAGGGCTAAACATTAATTTGGGAATTCACTAACTTTAAATGCTGAAGGAGATGAGTGTTTAGGTACCAATAATTCCAAAATCTATCTGGAATATGTCAGCATTTGATAAGAAAAAAGAATGATGAAGCCATTAATAACTTTGCTGCAGTGTTACAAAAAATATTTTAAACAAAGGCGGCATGTCTGGGTTTAATTTAAATCAGTCTAAGAAAGATAGTGCCTTATGAATGGTTAGACATCCAGTTGAAACATCTTGACTATAATCTCCTTATACTGCACTTCAGTTTGCCCTTTAAAGAAAATTATAAAGGAGTCTCTGATTCCCTTTATTTCCCCTATTCCCACCTAGAAAATATGTGGAGACCAAAGCTATGCAAACCCTCTGCTTTATTAGATAAATTCAAGTTCAATAAACTGTTCCACTTAATGTGATAAAGTCTTATTTTTTCAGTCATAAAAATATTCATTAATTTTTTCATCTGAAGAGCCAACTGATAATTAAAAATGGTAGATCAATTAGAATTAGTCCCAAACATTTTCAGATGAAAAGGAAAGAAGTTTTGAAATGGAGGACAAGAGACACGGAAAACAATATTTTTCATATAAAACTAAAATGGTTCCACTCATACATGATTGTTATAGAAATTCAATGTGAACTTTGAATTCTATGTTAACTGAGTAAGCACTACATATTGGTGTACTTCATGTTCTAGATGAAAAACCAGGATAATGCTTTTTATATCAGCTCTGTGTGTGAGAAGCAATCCAAAAGATACCAGTGTTCTTGGAACATTTTAATCATTTACAAAGAATAGAGAGAGGAATTTATACTGCAACTATCCAAGAAATCTACACCATATGGTCATTACACTTAAAAAATTTATACACCACTAATAATTTTTAAACAAACAAAAACATAGATATTAAATTAGTACCTGAGACTAAAAATTTAGTATTTTGCCCTAATTGGCATATTTATGGACATCATCCTCATGTATATCCTGTACTTTTACTACATATGTACTCAGCCATAAATAATACATATTGTTTTTGTTTTTAAAATGTCATGCAAATGACTGTAGTTATTCATTCTGAAACTTCTTTTCTTTTACATAGCAATATATTCTTGAGTTTTTTTCCATATTGAAATCTAGTTTTAATGTCTGTGGAATTTCCCTGGCATGAGTAAATCATGGTTTGTCCACATCCTTAGTGAAGACAGGTAGGGGTTGTTTTTAGTTTTGTTGTTTGTTTCTTTAACCCACAGTGCTGCAACAAACATCTCAGTACCTGTCTATGCACGTGTGCTATGTAACAGTTGGGTTATAGGGTATATAGAATATACATCTTCAATTTTATTAGGTGTAGGAGACAGTGTATCATACGGTAGGTACATCATTTGTGTGGGTTCAAGTCTTAACTCTGTCATTTACTATGTGTAACCTGACCTTATTTGACCCTGTTTCTTCATCTCTAAAAAGATGATAGTGCTAATAACTGTCAGTGATAGACTGCTTGTTGGACTCCAGTATCCTCTCCCACTTGTCTGCAGAAGAGTCTTAGATGCATACTGGGCCAGCCAGATAAAGGCTATGACTCTGCCTCTTTCCAGATAAATGTGGCTATATGATTACATTCTGGCTAATGGGATATGAGTGGAAGTGATATGTGTCCCTGCGTGTGTATTTGCCTGCTTTCCCCCTTCTGATATCTAGGAAATGATGAGAGACAGACAAACCTTGGTCCCAGAGATGGAGTCTGCATAGAGAACCTAGTAGAGTTACCCTATTACTCCTAACCAATTATCTCTGAACTGTTATATACAAGACAGACTTCTTTGCTTTTTATCCACCAAGGTTTTCTTAATCCCTTTGGTAGGAAGTATAGGTCTTACCTGAAGTATACATAATTCATAGGATTGTCATATTAAATGAGTTAACCCAGTACTTGGGGGTCCTGAGACAGGAGGATTGCAGGTTCGAAGCCAGCCTCAGCATCTTAGCAAGGCCCTCTGCAACTTAGTGAGACCCTGTTTCAAAATAAATAAAATGAAATATGGCTGGGGGTATAGCTCAGAGGTAGAATGCCCTGGGTTCAATTCATAGTACCACACAAAAATTGGTTAATATAGCTAAACTCTTACAATAGTGATTTATAAGTGTCAGCTATTTTTATTACAGCAACTAAAAATTGTTCCCCAAAGTGTTTCATTAATTTAAAAACCCACCATCAATGCTTAAATTTCCATACTTCATTGCATGTTTTATATCTTGCAATCTGATGGATGTGAATTTCTTTTTATTAATTCATTTTTCTTATTGAGCCTTTTGAAAATGAAGAACAACAAACAACAAAAGTTTATTACTTTTTATTATACCATTACTTCTATCACTTCTCCAATAATGTATATATAATAATGTTTGTTTTGAACAGTTGACTCTTAGTCTTTTTCTTTTTTGAGTGTAATGTCTTTTCTCTCTAGATGAGTTTAATATTTTCTCTGTACCTCTGAATCTTTGGGTTTTCAATAGTTTTTCTATGTGGACTTCCTTTGTATTTATGTATTTTTGGTTCATAAAATTTCATGAGTCTCTGACTTTATATTTTCTACAAATTTATGGAAATTATTATTTAATCCTTTGAAGAAAATCCATATTTCTTCAAATATTGCTTGTGTCTCACTTTATCTCTTATCTCCTTTTATACATATTAGACCTGTGTATATGCTGAGGATTTTTATCATATCTAATATGTTTCTTATAACACATTCTGTAATTTTCCTCTTTTTCTCACTGTTTCATTTGATCTAGTTCTTACTACTCTGTCTTCTCATTCATTAACTTTCTTTTTTAGCAGTATCCATTCGTCTATTCCTCTGTTAAACAAATTCATTGAGTTCTAAATTTTGGTTATTCTATGTTTCCAAAGTAGGATTTCTATCTTTTTTTATTCTTGTTCCCAGTTAAAAGTTCTATCTGGTCATTTATTTTTTTGAACATATTAACTACAATTATTTTCAGACTCTAATATGAATCTATCTCCATTTTTCTTAACTTTTTGTTTTCAGTATTTTGATTTTGTTTCTAGTGTGACTGATGTCAGACATTTTATAAGAAAAGATATGAAGATAACCCAAAGCTTCTGACTATATTGATTTCCTGGAAGGAGGGCAAACTTTTGCTGTATATGAAATGATTAAAAGATAATTTGAGGCTACCTGTGATATGAATTTCCTACAGGGAGGACCAACTTTTGCTTCTAGAAGACAGAAAATTAGAAGTAGGTGTGGTGATTTGGGTTTAGAATGTCCACACAAACTCTCATGTGTTGAAAGCATGGTCTCTAGTGCAGGAAGGTTCAGAGGATGCATGGTTAGAAGTGCCAGGTCACTGGGGGCTTGTACTTGGGGACTATATCTGTCCCTGGCCACTTCCTGTCTCTCTCTCTCTCTCTCTCTGCTTCCAGCGGCCATGATGTCAGAGCAGTGTCCTTCTGCCATGGCTTGAGGCTACAGTTTTTGCCTTGGAGCCAGCCAACTATGGACTGAACCTCCAAAACAAGAGCCTGGATAAACCTTTCCTCCTGTAAGTTATTTTTGTCAGGTATTTTGGTCACAGCAATGGAAAAGCTGACTAAAACAGTAGGTCACCCAAATCTACCTAGTTTTGAACTGACTCAAGGTATTTTTTCAGTAATAGTGAGAGGTATTCTATTTCTAGTTTCATTAACCCAAGATTATAGACTTTCTGGTGTTTCAATGGAATATGTGGGGCATTTTTTTTTTTACCAGGGATTTCTATGATATGGCTTGAACTCCAGTTTTTTTCTCTCCAGCCTTTTAGAATGTTGGAAGATCTCCGTAGTTTATCTATCTCCCAGCTGCCAGTTTTTGTCTGGATATTAGCCTGTTGGATGAAAGTCATGGGTTGGTAAATATTTCAATGGTGTGGGCAGTAGTGAATGCTGAGCTTAACTCTCCATTTTTCTTCTCTCTATGAAATCTTGGCTCCTAAAGTCCTAAATATGTTGGTTGTTCTCTACAGTCTCAAAACAGACTTTAAATTTTTTTCCAGAATTTTTTATTATACATTAAAAGGTACAGCCTCATGCAAATTAGTTATGCTATCGCTAGAAGTAAAATCCTCTGACCATTATTCCATTGGCATATCCACTTATTGTAGAGAGGCTGAGAATTTTTTTTATGTGTTTACTGGTCATTATGTTCTCTTTTCCGTGAACTCTGCCCACTCCTTATTGGGTTGTCTTTTGGTTTATAATACATGAAAAACTCCAGATCCTATTTGGGGAAAAGGAAGTTTTAACATGTCTGCCAATATCTTCTAGTCTGTGATTTGTCTTAGTTTTTATATTGTCTTTTATCATACAGAAATTTGAAATTTTAATAGATAAATTTTAGATATCCTTTAGAGTTTGTGGGCTTTGGTTTAAGAAATTCTTCTGTATCCTCATGTCATAAAGATATCCTCCTAGATTTTCTCCTAAAAGTTTTGTAGTTTTAGTTTTTGTATTCTGGCCTTTAATTTACCAGGCTTGCTTTTTTTTCTGTGTTGTGTTATATAGAAACAGCAAATTGTTCTAGCACCATGTATCAAGATGCCAATCATTTCCCAACCACTGGGTCATGCCATTGTGTTTTCTTTTAATATTAATTGTATTATTTTAAAATTTATTAATAGTATTGTTTTCTTTCTTTGTGTTCACATAAGTTTGTGAAAAACAATGACCACACCCTATGTTTTTTGAATCTCCCAAACACTTCAACTTTCATAAAAATTAAATACAAGAAGATATTTGTTAATGGATATATTCAGATTGATTGATGCTATATATTTTTAAATAGCATGCCACTTAATTCCTATCACAAAATTCATACTCCTGATTTCTACTGGGACTAGCACAGAAAAATTTCCAACATATGCAACAAAGTACTGACTTTTGGTGACTCAAAAATGAAGCTCTAGAAAAGTAATACTATCACTACTAGCTAACACATATTAGTTGTTGATTATGTGCCTGGCAATGTTCTAAGAACTTTATACACATTGACTCTAAGAAAACTATGAGTCAGGTTAATAATTTTAACTACATTATTCAGATGAGAAAACAGGCACACGATAGTGAATTTCACTTCAGTTTATAGTCAATACAGAGCCACTTTATTTAAATTCACATTATTTATACTTGCAAAATAAATGAAGTATTGCTACTACCTAACTTTTAGGTGAACCCTCGATTATGAATATATTTCTAAATAAAACTATAGTCTCTGGTATGTTCACATTTATATTTCAATATATGTATGCTGTTATAGTCTGCAATAATAATTTATTGTGTTTACCAGTTTTGTGGCATTGTACAGGTGCTAAAATGAAGTATAATTTGCTCGAATCTTCATAAATATTTGGCACATCAGGCTCCCACTATTCTTCCTTACAAAAGGCTGCACCTCAAGGAATAATGCACTTTATGTGCTGTTCTGGTGGTAAAAACACATTTCACATAAATGGAGCAGAGAGTATTTAATGAACTGAGCTCTATGCATGTGAAAGCCAACAGCAATATTAGAGATGGTGTTTATTTTATAGTCCAGAAACTGCATTTTAAATGCTAGTATATGTTTATATGACAGTTCTATTAAATATAAAAGAGTCCCATTACAAGGGAAGTCCTTTGCATAGGCTTTTTATGTGGTCCAAATAGCATACCCAGCCCTGCAACTCCTCATAGGAGACATTTTTAGAACCTTATTTATGTTAAAGCCATAACAAACTAGCAACTAGAAAACTATAATGGGCACAAACGGCTAATAAAAATGAGATTGTTGAAAATTCTTCTTAATAGCAACTTAGGAAGTATCCTGATAAAACAATGTCAAGGCTTGGTGTCTCTGGAAACCTGCCACCCAGTAATAACAGACATTTGGCCACAGGTACTCCCTCTTTCCATCTTCGTTGCTTTCTAAACTCAAAACTAAATAGCCAATTCATTTTAAGACTGGTATTTTCTCTACTTTTTATTCTATTGCCTACTGAACCAGTGATGCTCTGGAGAAAATGCTAGGACTGTTCTTCCTCCTGGCACTATTTTTTGGGCCGCTCCTCTGCAGAAGTAGGACAGATGCTTTGAAATTGGACAGAGGGGGAAGAATGCCAGCATGTGTTCTGGCTGTGTGTGTGTGTGTGTGTGTGTATACACAAGATGCATATGTATGCAAATGTGTGCATGTGTGTTATGTATGTAAGGTCTGGCACTTGAAATCTGGATCACTTCTGTGCTAAGCTGCTTTGTTTAGACAAGCTGGCTACAATGAACAGGTCAAATCTTTTATTTATAGAGTAGAAACTATTTGATCTGGGGTACATATCAGCTCCACAGGCAAACATGTTGGGCCAAAGTCATTTTTATTGCTGCGTCTTGCAGAATTTCCCAATAGTTCATGTGGCCCTTTTTGTGAGCCAAGGAAGAATTCCCACAGAAGAGTGGGCCAGTCAAGTGTGAAATGTTGCTTGAATCCCCCAAACCAGTATGTGTTTATATAAGCAACGGTGTAAAGAAATAGAGGGAGACACCTTTAATTTCTGAACTGGTGGGAATTTCCTAATGAATTTTGCTCACACAGTCCCTGTTAGTGTCAGACTGTTAGTGTCAGAACTAAAGTGAACAACACAATAATGCTATCCCTTTTGTATAGTTAGGGATGTAGGCGCCCTGTGGAATACAGTTTGAGAACCACTTACCTACTGTCATTATTTATTCCATGATGAGTAGTCCCCAAACCCTCAATATTTGGAGTTGGACTCACCTTCAAGGTCAGTGCCATCTGCCTCCCATCCAGTGTGGGAATTCCCACCACGACACCCCTGAGAATGGTCTTCCATTCTATTTTTGAACTCTTACTGTTGGGAAGTGCATGACCTGAAAATTTGTCCAGCTTCTCTTGTAAGGAACTTCTTTACAAGACAGTTCCCAAAGGCCGGGTGTGGTGGCGCACGCTTGTAATCCCAGTACTTTGGGAGGCGGAGACCGGAGGATCCGGGTTCGCAGCCAGCCTCAGCTCTCTCTCTCTCTCTCTCTCTCTCTCTCTCTCTCTACCTAGTGAGGCCTCCGCAACTTCGTGAGACCCGGTTTCAAAATAAAGTATAAAAAATAGGGCCGGGGGTGTAGCGCGGAGGTAGAACGCCCCTGGGTTCAATCCCCGGTACCGCAAAAAAAAAAAAAAAAAAAAGACAGTTCCCAACACTCATATGCTTAATTTATGTAAGCATGTCACTTAAATGAAAATGGCCATCCAAGAACAGCCACCTCATCTTGTAAGCTTCCTACTGCTCTTCTTGGAATTTCCCTCTGTGACAGAAGAAGTATTAATGTGTAATTGTGTGTGTGTGTGTGTGTGTGTGTGTGTGTGTGTGTGTGTGTGATGTCAGTCCATGTCATCCTGCTCAGCACCCAAGTTTTTGCTGTGCTAGGTGAAGAGAACTGGAAGAGCCAGCAGGCTCTCAATTGGCCTACATTAGAAAGACTGGGAGCCCTTTATAGAGAATCAGAGAGGATCTAGAAAGGCAGATACAGTGGCCAAAGTTTGGGAGAGAGAGATACGAGAGCAGTTGCTTGAGGTTGTAGACTTCGAGAGACACAAGTGCAGGGGATTTGAGGCGTTTTGACATGTGTTGTGCCATATTATTCTCTCTTTAGCCTCTTTTGCAGAGACATCATAAAGATCAGTTGCTTTTCAAGGCATCTGAAGTCTGATTTCTGGGTGAGGCAGCTGACTTGTTCTGTTTCCTCAGGCCTCTTAAGACCTGATCTCCCCCTCAGTGTTCACCTCATTAGTATCGCTTATCTGGGCAGGTCCAGTTAAGGGCACGAGAAGACACCATTATCAATATCTTGGGAATTTGGAAAGTACAAGTCAATCTTTCTGAGTCTAATTAACTCTGAAATGCTACAGCAAGTTTCAGAACTTGAGAAACCGAGGTCTGCTTTTGAGCTGTCTGTGAGGAAGGGGAGGCACTGGTGCCGCTAACTGGAAGCTGCTCAGATGTCAGCTCACATTGAGCCCTGACCCTATTGGAAGCCTCCAGAATTCAGAGACTGGCCTTCAGTTTGGGCAATTCAGAAGACTGCAGACTGGCTCATATTGTCAAATGCGTAAGATATTGATGGATGAGTTAGAATGTCAACACTCTAGTATATAATATAATTGCCTGCTGTTCACCCAATAGGAATGTGATATGGAAAGACCACTTAGAACTCAGAAGGCTATGTGTAAGTGTGGGTGTAGACCAAGCGGGGCTGGGAGGTGCTTGTCTTATAAATCCACTTCTGCAAAAGGTTCAGGTTTACTGAGAGGGAGCTGGCAGCTTGATTGACCAGAGCTTCTATTATTTAATTGCAGCTCTATGAACATCATCATTCTGCGGTCCTTTGCCAATCACCAATCCATCTTCCATACCTGTTAATACAACGTTTCTTTTGCTGTATTACGATCACTGATTTACATAGTGAAGATGCCCCATTCTAATTTCAATCTGGAAGACATCTTGTCCTCTTGTTATTTTTCCTTTTACTGTTCTTTTCTTTGTTCAATTTTCAAAACACTTGTTTTGATTGTGTAATGGTTCCAAAATCAAGTGTTTTTGTGTTGACTTTATAGTCAGCAGTATGTGGTATATTAAAATGCAGAGGTAAGAAAGCCATTTATAGTCTCACCCTTCCCTACATCTTTTTCCAAAACCAAATCCTGTGGATAGCTAATATACTATTTCTCTGTGTTCACACAAACATATAAACAGATGTAAGCTTGTCTTAAAATGAGAGAATATTTATTAATTAAGCTGTATCTTGCTTTTTTCCACATAATGTAGACTTTTCTCCCCTAACTCATATATATAATTTTTTTTGTGGTAATGGGGATTGAACCCAGGGTCATTCTACCTCTGAACTATACTCCCAGCCCTTTTTTTATTTTTTGTTTTGAAACAGGTCTTACTAAGTTACTGAGGCTGGTCTCAAACCTGTGATCTTCCAGTCTCAGCCTCCCAAATACTGGGATTACAGGCATGCACCACCACGCCCGACACCTAACTCATTTTTAATAGTGTAAATATTTTATCTTACTGCTTTTAAATAATTTATTTAATTGCCTCATCAATGATCATCCAAATTATTTCCAACATTTTATCCATTTCCATATAAACAGTGCTTCGATGAACACTCTTCAACAATCATATTTTTTAAGAAAACCCTAAATGTGGGATTAAAGGGTTAAAGGTTATAAGAATTTTATATTTTAATGATATTTTCAGACTCCCTTCTTGAAATATTTCTAAACCACTGCACAAGAGGACTAACTTCCTCTTATTTTCAGTGGCATTGGATATTATCAATCTTTTTAATTTTTGTCATTCTGACACTTTAAGTGGTATTCTGCTTATTAGTAGTAATTTTGAAGGTGTTTTTGTTATTGTTTCCACTTCTTTTAAAGTGTTTTGCCTAGTAATATCCTTTGCCTAATTGTCTACTGGGTAGTTTTAATTTTTTAAATCAATTCATAGATGTTCTTTTATTTGTTGTTATTGTTTTCTTCTTCCCTTCCTTTCTCCCTTCCTCTTCCCTCTCTTTCTTTTTATTCTGCCTCTCTCTCTATATATATAATCATATAGATATAATTATATATTCTATGTATAATTCTATATTCTACAATTCTTATTCTATAACTATATATAATTCTATACTATAATTCTATAAATCTACATATAATTCTATTCTATATATAATTCTATATATAATAATATATATAAATCTGTATATAGTACTACATATAATTCTATATATAATTCTATAATTCTAATATATATAATTCTATTATATATATTCTATATAATTCTATAATCCTATATAACATCTATATTCTATATAATTCTCTCTCATATAGGTATCCTCTTTCTCTCTCTCTCCATATATATATATTCTTTTTTCCATTTGGACTTCTTTCTGGTGTCTTTTGTCATACATCTCAAAGTTTTATGTAGTAAATATGTTGGTATTTTCTCTCATGTCTTCTGAGTCTTCATCTTATTCGCTAAAGTCTGTTAAGTCTCCTCCACTGTGTCAACATTATGTGATTTAATTCATCAGATATTCAGAGTTCCAGTGTTCTACCATGCACTGGTGTGATTTCAGCCACAATAAGGATAGATAGTCAATGGCCTGTTGGGTCAAGAGAACATGGGTAAAAAGTTCTTTTTAAAAAAGCAAACAAAATATAAAAGTATCTTTAAAATAAAAAGAATTATTTAGCGCTATATCCTTGAATTTTCCAGCAATCAACTAATTGTTTATCCTGTGGTGTATTTCTCTTCATGTAAAATAAGACAGTTTGGGCTGATCACTGGTGTTAAGGTTTCTTTCTAGACTTTTAAAAAATTTTTTTCTACCAGAGATTTAAAGATAATATTTCCAAGTTGTTTCAGGGACCTGAATACAAAATCTTTGAATTTGGAATATAAATAAAATAAAATTAATCATATCCTGTCTTATTTTCTTATTTTCCATCTTAAGCTTTTATTCCCTCTTAACCAAGTTGGTTCTTCAGTTTGTAGACTATTCATGGTAGAACTCTTCTAATAATACAGCTTCTGAACATGGAATAGTGAGACTACTATATGGATAACATCAATTCATATACATCTATTTGTACCTAAATTTAATTTTTGATAAGTCCTTTGGTATCATAATAATGGGGGGAGGAAATACTGGGTTTTGACTTTTGTGGGCTTTAAGATCTCAAAGTTTTCTAGAATAGGTAACTTTGAAAATAAAAAACAAAGTTAGAGGACTACCACTATATGATTTTTAAGACTTATAAAGCTATAGTAATTAAGACAGTATGGTGTCTTAAAGACAGAATACAGAATAGTAGAATAAAATAGTGTAGAAAATGATAACTGATTTTCAGCAAGTGTGCAAAGGTAGTTCAATGATGAAAGGATGGTCTTTTTAACAAAAGGTGCTTTTTAACAACAAGTTGATATTCATGTGCAATAAGTAAATGAGTAAACAAAATTTTGATCCATATGTCACACTGTACTCAAAAATTAATTAAAAATCAGTCATGAACTCAAACACCAAACCTAAAACTATACAACTTCTAAAAGAGAAAATATTGGAAAACATTTGTGATTTGGGTTAGGCAAAGATTTCTTAGATGCAACACTAAAACTATAACCCAGAAAAGAACAATTTAGTAAACTGAACTTCACAAAGATAAAAATATTGTTCTTTGAAAACCACTACTAAGTAATGAAAGACAACCAAGATTGGAAAAAAAATCTTTGCCAAGCATACATCTAATTAAATCTAGAATTTAGAACATATAAAGAGCACTTAAAATTCAATAATAAGTAAAAAAAAAGGCTCTTTAAAAAAACAGTCAAAAGTTTTGAATAGACACTTTACCTAAGAAGATTCATGAATGGCAAATAAGTACAAGAAAAGATGCTCCATATATTCAGGGAAATGTAAATTAAAGCTACAAGGAGATAGGCTAGAGGTTCTTTGCAAAGGCCACTTTGGCTTCCTGTTTCAACTGTGCTTCCATGGAACTTGACTCTCTCCTCACCCCAACCCCAACTCAGCTGCCGGTCGCTCAGAGCCAGCCCTCTGACACCTCCTCATAGATCTTTTGAACAGCCTCAATTCCCTGCCACCTGCCAGGATGACTGGTCCCCCTCTAAGCTACACAAGAACTGCACATGACTCTGAGGTTGTCATCAACTGCCATATGCTGCCCCTGTCTACCTGTCCATGTCTCACTACTTTGACCATGATGATGTGGCTTGGAAGAACTTTATCAAACACTTTCTTCGCCAATCTCATAAGGAGAGTGGACATGCTGAGAAATTCATAAAGTCGGAGAATCAAGAAAGTGACCTGATCTTCATTTAGGATGTCAAGAAACCAGACCATGACCAATGGGAGAGTGTGCTGAACACAATGGAGTGCTCCACTTGAAGGACGCATGACTCGGTCACTATTGGAAGTGACTTCAACACACTGACAAAAATGAATCCCTACTTGTGTGACTTCATTCAGGTTCATTACCTGCATGAATAGTTGAAATCCATTAGAGAACTGGGTGACCACTGTAAACAATTTGCATAAGATGAGGGTCCTGTAATCAGGCACTACAGAGCCTGTCCAACAAGGTCACCCTGGGAAGCAGTGATTCAGTTAGTTAAGTTTTAGGTTGGTTTCCCAGGGCCATGGAGGTGACTTCCTGGGTCCCCAAGGCAGTGTGCACCCTTGGGTTTACTTTACCTTTTCTATAAGTTACCAAAACATCCACTTAAGTTCTTTCATGTGTACCATTAGGATGACTAAAATTTTAAAAGTTGACTACACCATGTATTGGTGGGCAAAATGACCTGTTATACACTACTGGGGGAATGTAAAATGGTACACAATCACTGTGAAAAAATCAGTTCAAAAGTTGAACTTCTTAAAAAGTTCGATATATCTATCATATGATGTAACCCTTCCACCCTTCCACACACACACACACACACACACACACACACACACACACAAAACATGAAAAACAATGCTATTTACTCCAATAATTGGTGTGATCATTAAGGAGGAAATGGAGAAAGAAGGGAGTTACCAGTTTTATGCATACTTTTTATCAGGGAAGCTCATTGAGGATGTAATCCTTGAGAAAAATACCTCACAGAGGTATTACCACACAGTGTGTGTGTGTGTGTGTGTGTGTGTGTGTAAGTATCTAAGTCTCTTAGATACTTATCTAAGAGACATGAAAACACTTGTTCATCTAAAGACAGATACACAAATGCTCTTGGGAACTTTATTTATAATAGCCCAAAATTGGAAACAGCCCAAATGTCCATTAATAAATGAATACAAAAACTAAATGCAGGATATCCAGTCAATGGACTACTACTTAATAATAAAAATGGATAAACTACTGACATATGCTACATCATAAATGAATCTCAAAATAATGATGCTAAGGGAAAGAAGTGAGCCCCACCCCCAAAAAGAATGAATACTGTATGATACAATTTTATAATGTTCTAAGAAATGCACATCTTGTATACTGAAAGAAAAGAGACCAGTGGTAGCCTGGAGAAAGGAGGTGAGTGTGGAGGGAGGGATTACAAAGTGGTGCAAAGAAACTTTTGAGGGTGATGAGTATGTTCATTATTTGGTAGCAGTGATTGATGTTATACTTTAAATACAAGAGTTTATATGTGTCACTATACATCTATATCTATCTATCTATCTATCTATCTATACATACATCTCTCTCTCTATATATATATATGTATATATACGTGTTTGGTACACACACACACATATGTATGTATTTGGTACTGGAGGTTGAACCCAGAGGCATTCTACCTCCAAGCTAAAATCTCAGCCCTAGTTTATTTTATTTTTTATTTTTAAGCAGGGTCTCACTAAGTTTCTGAGGCTGGCCTTGAGCCTGGGATCCTCCTGTCTCAGCCTCCCATGTACTGGGATTACAGGTGTGAACACCTCACCTGGCTCAATAAAGATATTTTAAAAAAAATTTCAGAATGGCACACACAGTTTATCTTTAAATGCATCTTCAAAATGTAGCTTTAAAGTGTTAGGCCTTAACACGAGGGTGATCTCAGTGTAAGGAGCAGTGACTGCTACCCTCACATGCCCGGTTTCCAGATCATTCCTTGGGCATTTTGCTGTCCTTCCCAGCTTTTAGCTGCTGTTGCTTTCAGCCAGCTTCTTTCGTTGCTCATCTTTTTCTCTCTGAGGTATTTTTCTCAAGGATTACATCCTCAATGAGCTCCTCTGATAACAAAGTATGCATAAAACTGGTAACTCCCTTCTTTCTCCATTTCCTCCTTAATGATCACACCAATTATTGGAGTAAATAGCATTGTTTTTCATGTTTTTTTTTTTTTGTGTGTGTCAAACGTATTAAAACTCTTTTTGACAGTTAACAAGTGAGAGAATTGGCAGAGTAACAGAGCATTCTTTCTCATGGAAATTGGTACATTTAGATAGCTTTTATTAACCTGGCCAAAGAAGTAAGAAGATGGGAGGGCTGGCCATGGAGCCCCTCTGGTGTGTGACCAGGTTTCAGCTGGCAGACAGCATGTGGCCTCCAGCGACAAGGATGTTTGCTCCTTCTGTGGGAAGCATGCACGAGCTTCCTGGGTTTTGAGGATCCAAAGTTGAAGGTCCACGGATGTGGCATGTCTCTGCAACAGTCTGCCTGCTTTTCGCTTTTCCTGCATCTGTGCTAATGTTCCTGTGTTCTCTTCCCAATAGGGCCCCTCTCTTTATCTCTTTCTGTGTGACTGTGTGTGGTCTCCTTGCGTGTCTACTCCTCCCTTGTCTTTGACTCTCTTAACTCTATCATGAAATTAAAATTTGTTTTTATTATTTTATTTGTTGAATGGAATGTTTGAATTGCTTTCCTCAGAAGTAGATGGGTGGCATATTTTATCCTCCCCCCTCAAACCATTCCAATTATAATGAAACAAATAAAATGCAGTTACATTGTGCTTTTTGCTTACATGACTTTCAATTTGCTTTTTTTTTTCTGGCTAGTGGCACAGCCCTCCCCCTCTTGCCAGCTGTGGTAAAGTAGTAAGTTCTTGTAGTTCCTACACTTACTAGTAAGTGACGTAAAAAATGGCATTATGATAAAGTTGACAGAATGTATAATTGTTTGCTATCTTCTCTTTAAGATTTCTTTTGTCCATTTTGATTTCTAATAAAAGTTTGATAATTAAAACAAATCTAATTAAGTATATATATGTGTATTTGAAAAAGCTTGCTTATTTCACAAAATTGTTATATAATCTTCCAAAAATGTCTTGGCAAGATTCATTCAGGTTATGAAATCAGTAGTGGTCAATGTGAAATATGAAATTTTCTATTTTTCACAACTTTAGATGAGATGAAAATTGTGACTGCGCTATTTGCACTAAGAGAACATCAAGCATTGGTTTTAGAAATTCAGTTTTGCATAACATAAGACCTCTGAACTTTTAAGAAACTTTGCTTCACAAACTATCACTAATCATATGTTAGTCTGTGTTGTACCTAATAAAACATGAAGCCAGGAATCATGGACTTTATTCACAATTATAGTGCAGCATGAAATAACAGAGCAAGGCAAATGAGAGGGGGAAAAAACTACCAAAGCACTTTGGAAATGGGAAATAAAAATTATTTTAAAATGATTTAGTCATTTCTGCCAGGAGATTAGAAAAAACCCACCACTGCTGGCAATTCTGTACCTTTGCTTCTCTTTTACATTTTATTATTTCAGCCACAGAAAATAAACAGGACAAGACAGGGGAAGTTCTTTTGAAATATAAGTTGGAGAGAACTTCTTTTGCAGTTCCTTTATTGTAACATCCTCTCTTTCCAACTCTGTTCTTACTCTGTAATTTCCTTATAAAGAGAAGTTGTAAAATTTCCAGAAGTACACCCACCTGTAGCGGCAAGATTTAGAGGTGGAAGTATTTCCAGAGGAAGAGCTCAGCCACATTCCCACCCCTGGAGATATAAAACAGCCTCTTAGTGTCAAAGACAGGCAAGGCTTGTTAATAATAGCCAACCATTTAGAGGGAACCTCTCTCCTGTATCCCCTCTATATCTGTGGGCTTTCCTGTCCACATGAGAAAACAATGATATTTGAGCAACTAATACTACCATAAAAGCGGGCCGAATGGGTGTTGGCATGTTACATCAAATTTGGAAGAATCAAATTTGGAAGAAGAAGCCACCAGTAGAACTGGCAGAAGTCGCAAGAGCAGATCTGGTAAAAACAGACATTGACCTTGGCTGTTTCCATATTGCAGCAAACCTATGGTCTTCTGGGGATACTTAATTTGCAGAAACTGCAGGGTCTGCAAGTGGTCTCTAGTTCCTCATACCTGCCTGCGGAGATCTAGAGGCTGCTGCCTTTCCCTGTGATTCTTAAAGAGCAGTTCCCAGCAGCAGGGGCTGATGGTGAATCTCCTTCGTTACTGCCAAAAGTCACCATCAGACTGAGAATCCAGGGGCTGAGGCCTCCTAGCCTTGGAGTTGAGATTTGACTCCAGAATTCTTCACTGCATGATTTCCTTTGCCTTTCTAAAACCAAGGGAGCAGGTCCTACCCGTTGTTATCTTATGTGTGCTCCAAACTTCAGTAAGGGCTCTGATCAACTACAAGGCAGGGCATGTCCTTGCTGAGCTCATCCCCTGGGGATGGTCTGAGCTCAGAAACTTCCCATGTCAAATGGGGACTCGTCTTGGAAGAGGCAGGGTTGAGAATACATAGCAAGAGGAGCCATATGAATATTAACAGTAAGTTTTTATTTCTGCCAAGTGAATCAAGAGGACCTGGGACTGGAATGAGACAAACATGGCATCATTATGTGATGAAAATTCATCAGATTCTGTCTAAGTTAAAAGGATCATTCAGGATTAAAGAAGGAAGAAGGACTCAAAACGAGGACCTTTCATATAATCATTACCATTTGAGGGCTGTGTTCTATGTGCTTTCCCTATATTTTTCAAATCCATATCACAACCATTCTAGATAGATATATATATAAATACTTACAGAAAACATACTCTGTGCTTGGTTAAATATTTGGTTAATTATGGGGATATAATTGGGAGCAAATAAAAAAGAATCCTTGCTTTTTTAGAGTTTACATTCCATCTAAAAAAATTATCTTTATGTTATAGATGGTGAAGCCAAAGCTCAGAAAGGTTAAGTAACTTACCCAAAGACACATAGCCTATAAATAGTTGAGTTGGGTAGGTTCAAACTCTGATTCTCCCAAATGTCTTTTTTTTCTCTCCTTATGTTATGTGTAATCTCTTCTATTAGAAGAGGTTATATTCTTCCTTTATGCCCATTGGATATTTACCAGAAGCTATCATGTAAGTGTATCTATCCACAAAATAATGATTGTAAATTTTAAATAATCAAGAGATTGTGTAACTACTAAAGCCAGTAATCCATGACTTTTCACTTCCTCTCCAGCAGACCACTGAATTTTCCAGTTTGGGCCCCTAAGGTTTTCTTTTGGTTAAATTTTTTAATTTATATATTTTTATTGGTGCATTGTAATCATACATCTTGATGGGTTTCAGGGTAGTAGAAGTATACATGCATACATCAGTCAATTAGCCCTCCCACAATTTCCACCCCATTCCCTCCTTCTCAAGCTCAGCATAGTGATTGACTTTGATAAATTTGTATATCCCGTGCATTAGGGTGTTTCCCTCTTCCCCCCTCCCATCTCCCTCAGTTAGGTCACCTTCTTCAGTCATCTAAGGTTTTCTCTTTGTCTGGAGTTCTTCCTATGCCCTATTCTCCCGGGTCTTTGATGCATCTCCTAAGCTTCCGCATATTGGGGAGAGCATCGGACTTTTCACTTTTTGTGACTGACTAATCTCACTAAATATAATGTTCTCTAATTCCATCCATTTTCTAGCAAATGATGTAATGTTGTTCATTTTTAGGGCTGCATATAATTCCATTGTGTATATATCCCATAGTTTTGTAATCCATTCATCAGTTGATGGACATCTTGGTTGGTTCCATAGTTTGGCAATTGGGAATTGTGCAGCTATAAACATAGATATGCATGCATTAGTCTGCTAATTTGGTTTCAGTTCTTTTGGGTAGATGCCTAGAAGTGGTATTGCTGGGTCATATGGTATGTTCATTCCCAGTCTTCTGAGGATCCTCCACACTGTTTTCCAAAGTGGTTGCACTAATTTGCAATCCCACTAACAGTGTATTAGAGTCCTTACTTCTCCACATCCTCACCAGCATTTGTTATTGTTTGTGTTTTTAATGATTGTCATTCTAATTGGGGTTAGGTGAAATCTCAGGGTAGTTTTGATTTGCATCTCTCTGATTGCTAATGATGTTGAACATTTTTTCATACATTTATTGGCCATTTGTATTTATTCTTTTGTGAAGTGCCTATGCAATTCACTTGCCCATTTTTTGATTGGGTTGTTTGTTTTTTAGCAGTGAGTTTCTTGAGTTCTCTGTATATTCTAGATATTAGTCCTCTATCAGAGGAATAGCTGGAAAAAATCTTCTCCCATTCTGTCGGCTCTCTGTTGAGGATCTTGATAGTATCCTTTGCTATGCAGAAGCTCTTCTTTAATGTAATCCCACGTACTAATCCTCTTTTTAACTTCTTGTGCCTGTGGGGTCTTGTTGAGGAAGTTTTTGCCTGTGCCTATGTGTTGAAGAGTTGGACCTATGCCCTCTTCAAGTAGCTGCAAGGTGTCTGATCTAATTTCCAGGTCTTTGATCTATCTTGAATTGACTCTTCTGCACGGTGAGAGAGTGGGGTTTATTTCCATTTTTCTGCATGTGGTTAACCACTTTTGCCAACACCATTTGTTGAAGAGGCTATGTTATTTCCAGTGTATGCTTTTGGCTCCTTTGTCAAAAATTAATTGGCTATAAGTGTGTGGATTTGTTTCTGAGTCTTCTATTCTGCTCCATTGGTCTATGTGTCTGCTTTTGTGCCAATACCATGCTGTTTTTATTACTATGGCTCTGTAGTATAGTTTGAAGTCAGGTATTGTGATGCCTCCTGCATGGTTCTTGTTGCTGAGAACTACTTTGGCTATTCTGGGTTTTTTGTTGCTCAAAATGAATTTAAGGACTGATTTTTCTATGTCTGTGAAGAATGACCTTAGTAATTGAATGGGTATTGCATTAAATATGTAGATTAATTTTGGAAGAATGGCCATTTTGATGATATTTATTCTGCCTATCCAAGAGCATGGGAGGTCTTTCCATCTTCTAAGATCTTCTTCAATTTCTTTCTTCAATGTTTTATAATTGTAGAGGACTTTTACATCTTTGGTTAGGTGTATTCCTAAGTATTTTATTGTTTGGGGGGATATCATGAGTGGAAATGTTTTCTGGATTTCTTTTTCAGTGGATTTATGGTTGGCATATAGAAAAGCTTCTGATTTTTAAAGATTGATTTTGTATCCAGACACTGCTGAATTTGTTGATCAGTTCTATAAGCCTTTTGGTTGAGTTTCTTGGGTCTTCTAAGTATAATATGTCATCTGAAAATAGAAATAGTTTCAGTTCTTCTTTTCCTATTTGCACTCTTTGATTTCCTTCTCTTGCTTTATTTCTCTGGCTAGAGTCTCTATTACTATATTGAAAAGGAGTGGTGACAGCGGACATCCTTGTCTTGTTCCTGTTTTTAAGGGGAACTCTCATAGTTCTTCCCCATTCAACATGATGTTGGCTGTGGGCCTATTGTATATTGACTTTATGATGTTGAGGTATGTTCCTTCTATTCCAATTCACTGCAGTGTTTTTATCATGAATGGGTGTTGAATTTTGTCAAATGCTTTTCATCGTCTATTGAAATGATCATGTGATTTTTGTCATTAGTTCTGTTTATGTAGTGGATTACAAGGATTGTTTTTCGTATGTTGAACCACCTTGCATCCCTGGGATGAACCTGACTTGGTCATGGTGTATGATTTTATTGATGTGGTTTTGAATGCACGTTGCTAGTATTTTGTTTAGAAGTTTTGTGTCTAAGTTCATCAACGATATAGGCCTGTAGTTTTCTTTTCTTGAGCTGACTTAATGTCACGAAGAGTTTCTTTTATGAAAGTAGTTGCACCTATGTTTGGGGCATAAATGTTGACTATCATGATATCCTCTTGCTGGATTACTCTTTTTACAAGTAAGAAATGACCTGCTTTGTCTCTTCTGTTAAGTTCAGGTTCGAAGTCTAATTTGTCTAATATCTTAGTTGCTACTCCTGCTTGTTTTTGAGTTCCATTAGCATGAATTACCTTCCTCCATCCCTTCACCTTTAGTTTGTGAGTATCTTTGCTTGTAAGGTGTGTTTCTTGCAGGCAGCATATAGATGAATTGTGATTTTTAATCCATTTTGCCACCTTGTGTCTTTTGATTGGGGAGTTGAGGCCATTTATATTTAGCATGATTATTGAGAGATGAGTTTTAATTCCTAACATTTTGAGTTTTAATTTCTGTTTGAGGTAGTGTTTGTTCTTATTTGCCTAGTTGTTCATTTGATGGAAATCATTGTTTCTCTGGTTCTTGCATTTCTTTATTATTTCTTCTTTGTAATTAATCTCTTTAAGTATTTTCTCTAGTGCTGGTTTGGAAGACATAAAGTCTTTCAGCTTCTGTTGGTCATGGAAGGTTTTTATTTCCCCATCAAATTTGATAGATATCTTTGATGGATAGATAAATCTTGTGTGGAAGTTGTTTTCTTTCAGAATTTAGAATATGTAGCTCCATGACCTCCTTGCTTTCATGACTTGGTTTGAAAAGTCGGAAATGATTCTTATTAGTTTGCCTCTGTTTGTTACTTGGTCTTTTACTCTTGTTGCCTTTAAGATTCTCTCCTTGGCCTCTACATTAGTCAATTTGATTATTATGTGGCGTGGTGAACATCTTCTCTATCTTGTCTATTAGGGGGTTCTATATGTTTCCTGTACCTGTGTGTCCTGTGGATAATTTTCTAATATTACTTCTCTGAAAAGGTTATTGATTCCTTTGGCTTCAGCTTCTATTCCCTCTTCTATGCCTATTATTCTTAGGTTTGCTCTTTTAAGTTTGGCCAAGATCTCTTCAATGTCCAATTTATGCTGTTGAATTGTTTTTTTAATTATATACTATGCATTCATTTTTGGAGAGGTCATCTTCTAAGAGTGAGATTCTGTTTTCCATGCAGTGTAGTCTAGTGTTGATAGTTTGTATTGATGCCTTCATTTCAATGATTACATCCTTCAATTCCTTCAGAACTTCTTTTTGATTCCTGTTCAGGGTGTCAGATTCTTTGTTTATTTGATCTTTCATTTGTTTCAGGCTCTCTCTGAATTCTTTTCAGAAATCCTGTATCATTTCTACTATTAAAGTTCTGAATTGTCCTTCTGGCAATCTTTGCACTTCTGTGTTGGTGGGTTCTGTTGTTATGGAGTTGTGGGAGCTCATTGTTTCTTTGCTATTCTTCCTTCTCATGATTTCAGGTTTCTTAAGTTTATATGTCTGTTGCTTTTGGTAGCTCTCTCTCACTCTGTAGGTTTCCTATGTCTAATCTCTCTCCCATTATAGCATCTTATTCTGGAGGTAGATATTTGCTACTAGGTGAGCCTTAAAGGTGAATAGCCTTTACTGAATGGTTATTCAGTAAATGTCAGCATAATGTCCATTTGCAGGCCCAATTCTTGGCCTTCTTCAGTGATTGGGACCCTTGTCTGGTGACTCACTGCCTGTGCAGGTGCCCAGTGCCGCTAGTGCCCCTCTCACAGCAAGCGTGGGTCTCCACATTCTCCACTGGGGCTGTCCTTATGTCTCTCTCTGTCTACACAGATGGCAGGTATCACCAGAATGGGACTCTGGGCTTGTGTCTCTCTTTGCCCACAGAAGCAGCAGATGTCTCTTTGACCCGACTCTGTGCAAACACAGAACTCCATGTTTTCCACAGATAAAGCTGGGTTGGTCTAATTTTTCCCCAGGTACCATGACTGTGTGTCCTGTGGCGATCCCTGGGAACCCTGAAAGGGTGCTGCGACCTGCGGGCTGTAGGTCTGGCCCGTCTGAATGTCGCCAGGGGCTGTCTGCTTATCCGCACGTCTAGTCTACTGCATCTTACAGCAGACCCCACTCCCACTTCTACAGGGGTTATCTGCAAAGTCTCAGATTCTGCAAGTCTATTGCTTGTAGCCATGCCGGGTGGTCTCCCCCTGGAGAAGTTCGTTGACTTACAGTCTTGTTGAGCTCTGCTCTTAATCTCTGGGGAAGGGGTGGGCTCAGCCCTGCTGCCACAGGTTCTGGTCAGGCTTCCGGGCACTTGGGTCTCTGTCGAGCGTGGATCGAGTTGCTGCTCACTTTCATTGCTGATGATCTGCAGTTGCTGGATTTATAACAGGTCGCTGGCTTCTTTGTTGGTGGCCTGCAGAAATGGCAGCGTGGCCTGACCAAGATGGCGCCGCTGCTTCCGCTGCTGCCACGGTTCGGGCCTCTGTTCATTGTGAAGCAAGTTGCTGCTCACTTTTGTTGCTGATGATCTGTGGTTGCTGGATTTCCAACAGGTTGCTGGCTTCTTTGTTGGTGGCATGTAGAAGCTGCAATGCCAGTAGTGGCCAGCACGGTCTGGACAAAATGGTGCCACTGCCGTTGCCTAGGTAAGGTGCTTAGAGCTTTTTACTGTCCTGTTTTGTCTTCTGGCTTTGATTCCATCATATTTCAAATTTTTTGTTATTTAGTTCAATTTTTTGTTGCTTTTCTTCTCCTGTTGAGAAGTTGCTTTCACGGCAATTGAGATCCAGGTCTCAGAGAGATCACAATGTGGTGTCTCCCTTAGTCACCATCTTGGAGTCCCCAAATGTCTTTTGAAAGCTCTATACTAGCAAGTTTAAGTTTTTTTCCCCACTACAACACAAATCCTATTTGATATCCTCTACACAACATGCTATCAGAAACTGGGCTGTCACTGACAAAACAAACTTCAGTGTTTCCTCTCCCATTGTTGTTTAGAAAATGCAACCAGGAGAAAGCCATGGTTCTCATAGTAATCACAAATTTGCTCTGGTTTGTTTTATTTTAAAAAATATCATTGATATAATTATTACTACTACAAGCCCTACATTTGAGTGTTAGACACCAGTTATTGCACAGCTGATGAGCTGTTAGCTAAGCAACACACTTGCTATTCCAGCTTATGCTCTGCCTGAAGCGGGTCAGGTATGCAACAAGGAGGAGAAGTCACCAGGATAAGTTTGTCTGTTTGTTTAGCAAGGTGATTTTACTTTTTTATAAAAAAGGGTGCTGCCAGGTATGCGAGCTAGCACACCTGACAGAGAGCTGGTGGGCCTTATATATTACTAACGCAAAGCTTCTGTGCTGTTCTCCTATTGGTAGAAGGTAGCTTCACAATATTCACTGCCAGCATTAGGGGACACCGGGGACACCGGGGACACCGGGGACACCGGGGAGGGGTTGACATTTGAAATTTTTTTAAGAGATGCTAATTTTACAAAAGGAAAGTGAGTTTCTACAAAGTTACAAAATGGTGGCTTTACAAAATGGAGTTTAAGTTAAGCTATTCCTTTGATATAAAAGATCTAATTATATTCTCACAATCCCCCCCTTTATTATACATTATTACTTTTTTCTTCAAATTCTATTAACATACAGTGACTTTTGCTCTCAAAGGTGTTTGACAAGAGATTATTCTGGTAGTTTATGGAGGATTATTTGGTTAGAACTGTCTCTGTTTGTCTTGGGACCAGGACCTTAACACAGAGAATTATACCACATCCTACTAGAATCATTATTCCGAATACTATAATAGGGAATGGTAAGACTGAAGTCATTATTTCTTTATGTTTTCCAAACCGTTGTTCCATTAGGCTGGGGAAAGTATCATCTATCCTTGAACTGTCTGTTAGTTTTGCTGTTAATGTAGCCAGGCCTTGTAGGGATTTAGTTATAGTGCCATTATTTTTCTTTAGGTAGAAAAAATGTTGTATGGGTCAGGTTTCAATACAGGATCTAGAACCAACATAGGCAGTTGTATTGGTCAGGGATAAGCTGCATATATAATTCTAAGTTAGGGATTTATTAAATTGGCTCACACGATCAGAAGCTAGAAGATCCCACATGTTTTTCTACAGGCTGGAGTTCCAGGGAAACCAGTAGCTACTTGGTGCAAGAAGCCGGACACCTCAACAAGAGGGACCAATGGTGCAGCTCTTGTCCATGGAGAAGACCTGGAAGCTGCATGGAGATTTGTTGGTGTAAGTCCACCTTCAAAGGCTGAAGAATCTGGAGTCTGAAGTACACAGGCAATGGCAGCAGCCCAAATTGCACCTACTCAAGAAGAGTGGAGTGTGGGTGTGCCTATACAAGCTTCCCATTTCTGCTTTTTGTTCTATGCATACCCCAGCCTATTGGCTAGCTTTGCCCACATTCAAGGTGGGTCTCCCTCTGCAGGTCACTGACCCACATATCAATTATCTCTGGAAACAGCTCCCCAGACACACCCAGAAATATCCTTTACCAACATTTCAGGCATCTCTAATCCAGTTGGTAACCAAAATGAACCATTACAAAAGTTTAAGTGTGTGGGGCTTAATTGAGGAAATTAGCTACTTATAAGACCAGTAGAAAGGTGAACAGAGTAGAGGTCAGGGCTGAAGCTGGACATTTGTTCTCAAGGTCACTCCACTGCAGCTCTGATTTAGAGGTCATGAGACTGCTGTCACCTCAGGCCACACTCTGAAAGCTGGTGAAGGTCAGCGGAGCATTGAGTCTGGCCTTGCACACCTCCAGTCTACCATGGCTCATGGTTAACCCACCTGGAGGCAAAAAGACAGCCTGCCTACCCTTCCACCTTCCTAACCTCATGGGACTGCTTCTCATTAACAGAACCCAAATCACACCTAGGATGTAAAATCAGTTCTCTGGTTGTAAGAGAGTTTCAGAAATGTAATGTTTAGTCTTCTGAAACTGAAATACAAGACAGAAAAAGGAGATAAGGATAGATGTGAAAGATGAGTGGATACTATCTGGTAGACATCTGTTGTTAGGTCAGACTAAAAACAAACAAAACATTAGTGTGTTACTTTCCATGAGCACAGTATTCCCGACAAAGATTCCACATCACCAATAAGTGAATAACTTCAACAGCCAGAAACTACAGTCAGTATTGCAGATAAATATTATATAATATTAAATTTGTTATTTCTGGTAATTCAACTCTGCTCTTCATAAGAATATAATCACATAGTTTTATTTTATTTATTTTATTTTATTTTATTTTTAATTTTTTTAATTTTTAACGTGCTTTTATTGGTGCATTGGAGTCTTACATTGCAATGAATATCTATTTGATGTTAACATATATGCACACAGCTCTTAGTGCCCCCCCGCCTCCCCCCACCAGTATGAAGTACCAAGAATGATGTTGGTATATTTTCACATGTACATATTATTTATGATAGTAATTCCATTAATTCCCTTCTTTCTTGCCCTCCCCCTTCCCTTGTACCACTTCCCTTATTCCGCTGAGGGTTCTCCATTAT